>JABXWE010022351.1:0-33391 GCA_014611495.1 Limonius californicus | reverse complement strand
AAAAAAAAAAAAAACGTGCAAGAGGTGAACCTATTTTGAGTTGTCGTGATAACAAATATGGCAAGGTAACAAAAAGTATTGTTCGAAAAAAAGTGCATAGTTTTTTTCTTGACAATATACCACCTACGCTAAAGGATATTTTAAGCAATGTCAACTCTGATCCCGATGTACCCGATTTTTCCAGGATGACACTGTACAGACTCCTAAAGGACATGGGATTTATCTACCAGAACAGGACAAGACGTGCACTGTTGATCGAGAAATCAGAGATCATTGAGTGGAGACACAGATATCTTCGTGCGATACGGAATTATCGTCGGGACGATTTCAATATTGTTTACCTTGATGAGTCTTGGGTTAACATTGGTCAAACTGTCAATAAAGAATGGGCCGACACCACAGTTAAATCGCTCCAGCGTCACGAGGTCCGCGGTTCACGCAGGAAGCAAGAACGGGTTCGTTGCTGGGGCAGAATTGACTTTTTTAGCCAAGGAAAATTCCCAAGATTATCACGACGAGATGGACGGCGAAGTATTTGAGGAGTGGTTCGAAACTAAGTTAATACCTAATCTACCAAATGAAACCGTGGTAGTAATAGATAATGCACCCTATCATAGCAGGACATTAGAACAGATACCTAACACTTCTTCTAACAAAGAAACAATAAAGGAATGGCTTGTAGCCAAAGATTTGTATTTTGAAGAAGATTACTTAAAACGCGAATTGTAAGAGGTAGTGGATATACACAAACAACAGTTTAATAAGTACAAAAAGAAAACATTGCAAAAAAACTTGATGTCAAAATACTGCGGTTACCCCCATACCACTGTGAGTTAAATCCCATCGAGATGTCATGGAACCAAGTTAAAGGATACATTGCAAGAAAAAATTCCACATTCAAGGAAGCTTACGAGAATGTTGCACCACAAAATTGGACGAATTATGTGGATTACACACAGAAAATCGAAGAAAAAATGTGGCAAGTATATAATCGTATGGACGACGTACAACCACTTATTATAAATATCAATAGCGGTGATAGTGATAGCGATCTGGATATAGAAAGTGATAGTGATGACAAATAATTTTAAAGGAAATTCCAATTTATAACTGTTGATTTTTATTTACAAATTTTGTACAATTTATTATTTTTTATAAGCAATATGGAATGAACATAACCTTTCAGTTTTTTATTGTGAATTATCTTTTCAACTTAAGGCCCCTCAGGACAGCTGACGGATTTCTTGTTTGCGCCTTTTAGAAATTAATATAGGCAACTCGTAACACCTAGCCCATTGCAATTCTTAGTTTCTGCACGGTGACGACAACAGCTTATGACCCTCTTATCTCTTTATCTATATTTGCCGTCTGAAGAATTTTACCTGGCTATTCTATTTTCTGGGATTACAGTCTATTTCGTATGCCAAATTTTGTCTGTATACAAGGTGAACTATTTTTCAAATCGATCTAGCGTGATTATTACTTATAACAGAGAAAAAGTGTTAGATAATTTTGCATTCCGTAACAAGGCGTAAATAAATTTATAATTCCACATACACCGATGGATCCATAATTAAATATCAAGTGATCAAATTTAAAGACAAAAACCATGCTTGAGCTAGATTCAGGTTCAAACATGATTTGTAATTCCATAGGCTGCTAAGGATAACTTTGAATTGGATGACTTGATATAAGAGCAATGAGATAGAAGGAAAGAGAAGTAAAATAAGTATGACAGAAAATGATGAATATACACAAAAATATTTTAGTAGACATGATGCTGATTATGATTATGATATAAGTAGCCTTACAGCTCCAAATTTGACAGAAATTTTCTAATTGCCAATCGTCAGGGCATTTTTAATGTGCGACAAACAGTTCCCTCTAATCTTTCCTATAGCTGCGCCCTGTATTATTTGACGTTATTAGAATCATCAACAAAAGGTTGGCAGATAATACGTGGAGTCTGCTGTACGGCGGAAACTTATAATTCTGTAGTGGCAAAATTTTTTGGTGGAAAGAGGATAAATTTTTAATTAAAAAATTCATACGAGGTCAGATGCAAGGCAGCAGCTATATCTTTCAATACCAAGGGAAACTTCCTCAATAGAATCCATAAGAAATTATGTGGTAATAGTGGTAAAAGTTCCGCAGGAAAAAGTTCCGCCGGAAAAAGTTCCGCGGAAAAAGTGCCGCGGGGAAAAAGTTCCGCAGGAAGAAGTTCCGCAGGAAAAGGTCCCGCCGCGGAAAAGTTAAAAATGTGTGTGCCTATTGACTGTATTTGAACTGTACGAAATGTAATTTTTAAAATAATAAGCTAAGCAACGACATTAAAGTAAGTTTGTAATTTAAATAAGTTCTTAACTGAACCCCATTATTAACAGCTATTTATTTATGTTATTTTATAAAACAAATCCTTAAATGTATTATTAATGTTCCTATTGTTAAAATTCTTAGAGAAAGTATACAAACTTATTTGAAGGGATAAAACTATTTTAATGTAATTACAATAATTACTAATTCTACTAAATGGACCCTATTATTTCGCATATAACAGCCCGGCAAATTCGTTCATTTTCATCATTTTCGTTTGTACTGTTTGGTGAAAAGTGTTGCTGCTGTGTTGAAATTATGGAGCTTATTAAAAGTAACATGGACAAAAACCAAAACTCTGCTTCGCTGGATATATGTACAACTATGACAGAACTTGTACTAGTCATGTGAGCTGGCGAAATATTGAGAAACCTTTGCATCGAATTCCAGAACGATGTTAGGGATATTGAGCAGCTTTTAACGGCTGTTAGCCACAATATTAGAATGCATCCAAACTGATTTTGTTTATAATAATTAACTATTTTTAAATATAGTCTGTAGTGTCGGTTGCCTTTTTTATGAATAAAACATTGTGAACTTTTTCCTGGGGAACTTTTTCCCGCGGAACTTTTTCCTGAGGAACTTATTCCCCGCGGCACTTTTTCCGCGGAACTTTTGCCGACGGAACTTTTTCTTGCGGAATTTTTTCCTGGATTCGGTAATAGCCCAGGACAACACACGAAAATATTTTGTGAGAGACATCAAAGTAGAAAAAGCAGAGGTACAAGTAAGTTAATATGAAATAAACATAATGCAAAATTACTATTTACAGAAAAAATATATAAAAAGAAGTTGTTCGCCACAGTAGATTACAAATACGGCCTTGATACAACTAACCCCATTGAAGATATGACTGCAGTATTATATAAGAAAGTGTCTGAAGAATTTTTGGAAGAATTATCAACTGTAGACAGAGAGGAAATATTCACAAAAACAATACTCCAGTCGGAAAGCGATGAATGGAAAAGTGAAAGAAAAAGGCGGCTCACAGCATCCCATTTCGGAAAAATATGCAAATTACGCAAAACTACATCGACGGCTAAAACTATTGAGGCATTGCTATACAGCACATTTAAAGGAAACAGTGCAATGAAGTTTGGGCTCCAGAGCGAAGATACAGTAAGATCTTTGTTTGAAAATTAATACGCATGCAATATCGAGAAAAGCGGGTTAATAATCGACGACGAATTACCTGTTTTGGCATGTTCACCAGATGTTTTAATTGGTGGTAACGCAATCATAGAAATCAAAAGTTCTACAACAACCGGAGACTTATCTCCAATTGAAGCTGTAGCTAAAAAGAAGATAAAGTACTGCAATTATTATAATGGCACGATTAGTTTTTTACTACCCTACTACCAGAACTAGCTTATTCGAGAAGATGTCGGGAGCAGCATATTCACAATATTTTTGACTTAATAATTTAGAAATAAATAATTGGAAAAAAATATTGTGTTTCAATTTCTTACAAATTACATCCCCTAAACTGAAACTTAATAATCGCGGGCTGCAAGAATTCTTTCTTTATATTTCAATGTGGTTGCTTCAGGCCAAAAGGTTTATAATCCCTTGTAATCTCTATTTGTATTTTATTTGAGATGGCATACCTGTTCATGCTCAGCTTAGTGATGCGGTAATTGTAACTTGGGTTGTCTATGTTCTCAACGTTGTCAGCATTTTTTGCGTGAAAATTTGAACTTACAAAAAAACTTTTGATCAAGATTGAGGACACAGTTGAATATTTGGAAAAATTCTCTATACATATTTTGATTCTAGGTTACGACAGTATTGGTTGCACATATGCATTTTCCCATCTTTTTTATTGAATTTTAAGATATTTGGAAAATTAGATCAAAACTGTATTATAAAATTTGATGGAATCTGTGCTATTTACGAGAAAAAGGGATATGTTCGTCAAATTCTATTTTGTACAACAGCACATTGCCCTAGTTGAATTTTCTTCAAATTAATTTTTAGAGCTGTAATAGTAATCAAAAGTACTCCAATTTTAACGCTGTAGCACGTGTTGCCTAGCCCCTATCCTGTAAGGCCTTAAGCAATTACAATAAGCAGCAATCAGTTATGTATTTGAAATTAACTGTTGTGTACACAATGAGATTTTAAGGGTTCAAGTAAGAGATTAAAATGTTAAATATCTTGTAGCTTAAACGACACACAATGACAGAAGGTGCTTGCGGTCAAGAATGAGGGTGGGGATACCTTTTGTTTGAACGGCGGAACAACGTGCTATGTAAGACTAACGCTGCACTCTAAGTCTGGTATAAACTATAAATAATACCGTCTTTGTCCTATAAGCTACATCTGCGTTTACCTGAACTATCTGTTGTCAGATATTTAGGAAATATTAAGTTATTTCCCCGTAAGAAATTGTAGAACATTTATTTCCAAAACATTTGTAAATTTTTTTAATTTTTTTTTCTAGAATATGCATTTTCATGCCCTTAAAAGAGAAAATACGTAGGAACATATGACACATGCCGTAAAGTTGTAATATATACAAAATATGCAAAAAAGTATTTACTGTTTATGAGTCTAAACATTAAAAAAAACAGGTATACACGAAAAATTAACAAGTTATGCCCAATAGGAAAAGATATGCAAACATGCGTTTGCCCAACTCTAGTTATGATATGCATCGCCCATTGCAGCCTTTTTAGTTTTATGAAGTTTGGGGGTTCTTCTAAATGAATTTAGGAAAATTTATCGAAAAAGCAATTCACCGAAACAGCAATTTATCGAATTGTAAATCTAACAATCTAACAAATAAATATTACTGTAAAGCCTTTTAGCGTTACTCAGGAGACACCACCTGGAGGTCGGCTTAGTACAGTTCTATTTACGATTATAATATTTTAATAACTAGTATTATGTGCAATACCACGTAGGAAATTGTGCATATTATTTGGATCAAAGTTTTCACTGAGCCGTTTTATTCTTTCAGCACAGCTTTATATTTTTTACGACTACCAGTCGGTTGTTGTCCGCCTACATACTGTTCTATTTGCATTTCCTGAACTCCCAGTTCCCTTTGAATTGCTTCAATAAATTTCCAGATATTTGGATGGTCTGCAGAAATTTTTTGCTCAAAACCTCGACGCCAGCCTTCTACAGAATTGTTGGTTTTTGGCAAACCTTGAACTACTGTATCATTGCAATTCCATAAAATGTGTGGAAATTGTGGTTCACGTCAATGGCGTCTTTGTGGGCGTCCTATCCACGTATCCTCAAAGTCATCCACAACGGGTTGCAATTCTGGTGGCAGAATATCGTCGTCGCATAATATTTCAAAAGTTTCGATGATATACTGCGTAGGAACAAATGCTATTGCAGAAAGTAGTCTCGCTTTTAGAGCGAAATATGCATCTGTTTCATATTTTGCTTTCAAACCATGTATCTGGATTTGGCGATAAATACATTGGCAAAAATGGAAAAAGCAACCACGCTGCGTTGAGTGAGGGAAGCTATTGGTTATTGCATTAATCATGACACGTTCAAAATCTGTCTTTATAGTTGACGGTGCAACTAGGAGTTGCAGTTCCTTTATTTCTCTTAATAATCGAGTGTATCTACCTTCTGTTTTGTCTGGTAGCAGCGCATATAACAATGGTATGGCGTTATTTGGCTTTAATCCATGAATAGTATATAGCTGATAAAAAAAGATGTGGCACTGTTTTAAACGTACCCTCGTCGGCATACCAATGCGGGGAAAAGTTGAAGGTTTTGCCTCGTACTAAATATTAGAATGCGATCTTGTGCAGCACCGGAATCAAATAATAAAAACGGTTCCCCACGTTTGGTGATCATAAATTCTTGTGGAAAAGCGATAGTACTGCGATCAGTTGGTAAAGCTGGAGCAGTATTCTGCTTTTGACGGATATTTCGTATTGTCCTTTTGATAGTATCTGCCCTTGGAAGTTGAGTTGCACCCGCTGGAGTAACTGCTGCTGTAGAATTGGACACAATGTGCTGAGGGGCGTCTTGAGTAAGTTTAGCGCTGTTACGGATATTATCCATAACTTTAGTTGCTTCTACATGAATTTTATCTTTTTGTAGTATTCACATCTCCAGTAACTGTTTCATTTTTTTATCCTGGTGATATAAATGGCCGTCCGCATATAACTTTTTCTTGCCCTTTTCACTATTTTTAAATACTAAAGGCATTTTGTCAAAGTAACAATAGCAAATGAATATTCTTCCTGAAGGGACAAGGAATTTATACCCCTAGTTAATAATTAAACAGCGATCAACGACACTGAATTAGGTACCTTAAGAAGTAATTACAGATTGATGCTTGTACTTCTGAAGAATTCTTCCAAGAATGCGCTTACAGTAATAAATTCTTGAGGTACCACATTAGCGATAAGACGATGTAATTACAGATTGATACGCAAAGTTAAGAGGAGTGGTTACAAGAACCAAATAAAAATTGTTAGTAATGACAAAATCGATCTGCTGGTGACATGCTTTACGGTAGTATATATTTGATAATAAACTTTCGCTAAATTACCATTCGATTAATTGTCATTCGATAAATTGTATTTCGATCAATTGTGTTCGGTCAAGTGTATTCGGTAAATTGCGGTTCGGTAAACTTTCAGCATGCCCTTCTAAATATTTGTATATTTCATGATTGTATCTTACCCGTCATTCTCCATTGTCTTTCGCTGATCCTAATATTCGTTTTGAGAATTTCCTTTCAAAAACATTTAGCGGATCCCTTGTTTTCTCGTAAGAGTCCATGCATTTTGGCACTACATCACTTAAAAAAAAAAAGAAAAATTTCCAAATCGTTTTAATAATGCCAATATTGGACTTTGACGCACTAATGAGCAACTCTGTATATCCAGAATTCTAAGGACCCAAAAGAGTTTGCACCATTCCTGGTTTGTTTTTGTTTTCGTTTTTGTTAATCTCTTCTGCGGTTGGTTTTCTTCTTGTTCGGATCTGCGGCTCTTTTTCGCTTTCTTCTTTTCTTTAGTTTGTTCTAGTATTTCTTTTGCTTGTTGTATAACAGTTTCTTCCATTTTTTCTTTCGACGATCAGTGAGCTGTATTTGATTATGGCGTGCTTTCCTGGTTCTCTGAGCTAATACATTAATGGAAGTAAGTATTTTCTTACATGTAAGATATTCTTCGGGTAGTCATCTATTATTATTTTTGATCCCTTGAGTAGTTTTCGTTTTCAAACATTTGATATTTAAGTCTCATATTTATCATGCTTACTATAAGTGGGCGGATCGCTACCCGTGCTTCATATTTTACTTTCAATTGCTCATTTCCTGTCTTTGTGGCCATTTTTTCCAGTTCAAAGTCGTTTGCTGCTTCCATTTCAAGACCGTACAGTACTCTATTTCGTCTAATTTAATTTTTTGTTTATTCTTGTTTGATTTGGTTGAACATTTTCTATTAATTTTACTGTGTCGCTGTTGTTTGTGTTTAGCTCACCTGTTAGTTCTGTTTTTACTTTACACGTATATCTTCTCCAAAATGATCTTTTGAGTCTGCACGTCCATTTCGTTATAAAATTGATTAAATCTTGGTACAACATGATTGTTTGCTTTGTCAGTCAGTAAAACAAATTTGTATTAGACACCTAAAATCAATTCTAAGTTAAATAGCACAAGCAAGTAGGAGTAAATACTAATAAAACAGGATTTTCCTTCAAAAGACAATTATAAGAAAATTTTGGTATATTTACAATGCTTGCCCGTGTAATTTGTAGCAACTGTAATAATGTGAAAACTTCAATTAAAATTGACCAAATATTAGTAATATAATGATGTGTGCTGAATATTAATTATTTCTTAATTGTTATTTAGTATTGGATTAATTTGGTCGTCTTGTTAAAATGATTTTGTACTAGTTTAAATACTTATGTAATATTTAGTAACCCCCATATAAACATGCACATATGTTACAGTAAAACAAGAAGAGATGCAGATATCGGAATTGCCTTCAGAAGCTTTCGATTTCAAACATGATGTTAAACATAATAAGGATTGGTCGATTAAACTGGAATCATTACATGAAGAATTAGATATAAAAACTGAAATCCCTAGTAACATTGTAGATCATGTAATAATAGATCCTCCATTAACGTGCATCGTGCAACGAAGTGTTAAAACTCATACTGGAGAAAAGTTATATAAATATAATGTATGCGACTATGAGAGTGCACACAAGAAGAGTTTGCAAAGTCATATGAGCACTCATACAGGAGAAAAATCGTTCAAATGCAATATATGTGACTTTGAAAACGCAAGAAAGACTAATTTGCAACAACATATGAGAACACATACAGGCGAGAAACCCTTCAAGTGCAATATATGTAACTATGAAAGTGCACAGAAGAATAACATCCGAAGCCATATGCGCACTCATACCGGAGAAAAACCGTTCAAATGCAACATATGTGAATATGAAAGTGCACACAAGACGAATTTGCAAACTCATATGCGCACTCATACAGGAGAAAAACCGTTCAAATGCAACATATGTGAATATGAAAGTGCACACAAGACGAGTTTGCAAACCCATATGCGCACTCATACAGGAGAAAAACCGTTCAAATGCAATATATGTGAATATGAAAGTGCACAGAAGACGAGTTTGCAAAGTCATATGAGCACTCACACAGGAGAAAAACCGTTCAAATGCAATATATGTGAATATGAAAGTGCACACAAGACGAGTTTGCAAACCCATATGCGCACTCATACAGGAGAAAAACCCTTCAAGTGCAATATATGTAACTATGAAAGTACACAGAAGAATCACATCCGAAGACATATGGACACTCATTCAGGAGAAAAGCCGTTCAAATGTAATATATGTGACTTTGAAAGTGCACACAAGAGCAGTTTACAAAGTCATATGAGCACTCACACAGGAGAAAACCCGTTCAAATGCAATATATGTTACTATGAAAGTGCAAGAAAGACTTTTTTGCAACAACATATGAGAACTCATACGGGAGAAAAACCATTCAAATGCAATATATGTGACTTCGAAAGCGCAAGAAAGACTAATTTGCAACAACATATGATAACTCATTCTGGAGAAAAACCGTTCAAATGCAATATATGTGACTTTGAAAGTGCACACAAGAAGAGTTTACAAAGTCATATGAGCACTCACACAGGAGAAAAACCGTTCAAATGCTATATATGTGACTTTGAAAGTGCAAGAAAGACTAATTTGCAACAACATATGATAACTCATACGGGAGAAAAACCGTTCAAATGCAATACATGTGACTTTAAAAGTGCATACAAGAAGAGTTTGCAAAATGTGACATATGCAAGAACTCATGCGAACTCATACGGGAGAAAAACCATTCAAATGCAATATATGTGACTATGAAAGTGCAAGAAAGACTGATTTGCAACAACATATGCGAACTCATACGGGAGAAAAACCGTTCAAATGCAATATATGTGACTATGCAAGTGCGCAAAAGACTAATCTTCAACAAAATATGAGAACTCATACAGGAGAAAAAACATTCAAATGCAATAGATGTAAGTAGATGTAACTTTGAAAGTACCCACAAGACGAGTTTGCAAAGGCATATGTGCATTCATACAGACGAAGAATCCTTCAAATTGTAACTTTCCGTCCTCGTTGGGACGGGTGCCGCTTTTAGCGTAAAGCCAGAAGTTCATAATAATATGTGGCGCGATTGTAATAGTTCTAAGAGATTTTATTATTTTTATTAATTTATATTTAAATGTTACAATAAATTAAAATGTATTTGATTTTGTAATGTGACAAATAAAAGTAATAATATTCGAACAAGGTAATAGCAAAGACTATTTATATTTATAAATAGTCTTTGGTAATAGGTCTGCAAAATCGTGGTAGGTACCCCCCTGGTACTGGTACCAGTTAAATAAGAGATTGAAGGTTTTATAAGCTGGTCGGGCCAGGTTAACCTTTGATTATCCGTAATTGGAGTTCCAAAACTAATTTTAAAAAACGTTCTAGTCGGTCAGGCCAGATAGTAGGTATTTTTAAAATTAGGCGTTAATATAATTTCAAGTAGGTATTCACCGTACGGTAATATTTTATTTAAAATATACGTAACACTTAAATTCATTTATCGTCAAGATTACGAAGCCAAGCACGCTTTCCCGGCGCATTTGGATCGCAGTGAACAGCTAATCACTTCCGTTCATAGAATCAACGAAGGCAAGAAAACCTTAAACAACTTTACAAGCGAATTAAAACTAACCCGTATGAGTATCAGGTGACAATTTAATCTTGTAACTTTGTGAATACCGAAACGACTCCGATTAGTGGTTTCGTGGGTAAATTTTGTTTACCGCATTTAAAATTAACTGCCAGGCGGCAACCATTTTGTTAGTTTATTTAAATCTACAGAGTACAACCGCCGCGAATCTAGGAAAAAATACCCCAGGTAAAAATTCCCCCGGAAAAAATTCCCCACGGATAAAATTCCCCACGGAAAAAATGCCCCACAAAAATAATTATAATTCGTTATCATTTTTTTATAGGTAATAATAAGTATTCTGTCTGAAGTAAGCAGTTTTAACAATTTTATAATAATAAGGATTTATATTGTACAAAGGTATTTCTTATTATTAAAGTAGGAAGGAATTTTCCAACACCTACAATTCCGAAATGTTAAAAGGAGTCAGAACGTAAATGAAAATGATATAAGGTATTCACTTCCAGAAATTCACCTTGTCTAGTTTTAGGGTTTCCAAGAAGTGAATAAATTGAGATAGTATTTATAACTTTTCGAGGAAAAGAAGTTAAAGTAACTGTGTTTCTGTTTCTCGTTAATCTTTAATCTCTTGCTCTCTATCTTGCCTAAATATTCTGGCTATATACATATATAAACCAAAATTTTAAAAATTAAATTTATTAGTTTGTTTTTAACCGTGGAAGTAATAAGATCTAACAAAGGCGGTGAGAAGATATTGTTGAACGGGTATATGTACGTGGTGGATAAAAAGCGTGCAAACCATATTCGTTGGCGCTGTTGCAAATTCCGCTCATTTAAGGTAATTGTCTATTATTTTTGTTTTGTTATGGTTTATAAGTGTTGGTTTTTGTTTTATATGTGACAACTACTTACTTACTATGTTTCCAGTGCAAGGCGATTTTAACTACGACGTTAGAAAACACGAACCCTGTTTTGGCAACGGAACATAATCATGCACCCAACGAAGAAGAAGTTAATGTAGCAAACTCCGTAGAACATATGAAGAAAAGAGCTAAAGACGCTTTGGCGAAACCTGTACAAATATATGCAGAATGTGTGTTAACCATAGACAACTCTACACGTGCGGTAATGCCTTCCGAGGAGTCAGCCAAGAGAACATTAAGGAATCATAAGGCAAAAATCGTTCTTGGAAGTCCAGACCCGCTAGAAGATTTGATTATTGAAGGTATATATAAAATTATAAATGCAAACCTTTTGAAATTTACCAATGTAATGCGATAAAAAATGTGTGTATATACTCTAAATTAAAAATTTGATAATGTAACTCGCCCGTAGCGTTTTTCAAACAGTTTACAGTTTACTTTGTTTCAGGGAGTTGGTGTACTACTGGTGAACCGAAAAATGAAAGGTTTTTGCTGCACGACAATGGAGCTGAAGCAGACGAACGTATCATCGTATTTTCCTCAGACGATTGCCTTACTCACTTGCTAGTGCTACAACTTGGTACCTAGAAGGTAATTTTACCTTAGCTCCTTTATTATTTATGCAACTTTATGTGATACGTATAAAAGTGCAAGGCGTGTTCATAACTGCTGCGTATGCTTTATTACAAAGAAAAACACAGTTTACTTAAGAGGCCATGTTACGCACAATAGTAGAACAATGCGAAGACAGAAATATGTTCCCTGATCCAACACACATAAAAGTGGATTTTAAAAGAAGTGCGATGGCGAAGGCAGTCTTTGGTGAGCAACTGAACATAAGTAGTTGTTTTTATCACTTGTGCCAGAGTACTCATAGAAAAATTCAGAACCTGGATCTTCAACAAAGATATAGAGAGGACGAAGTTTTGAGAAAAATCTGCGGAATGATGGACGGTTTGGCCTTCTTACCACCCGAAGATGTTCGTAGGGGTTTGGAATACCTCAAAGAAAATGTTCCCGCTGAAGCTGAAGAACTTCTAATTTATTTAGATAGTACGTACGTTTCTGGCACTTATAGGAGAGTGGGGAATAACAACGATGTTGTAAACTTGGAATGTTCATCAAATATTAGAAGACGAAGAGCATACCAACAACCAGACTGAAGGTTGGAATCATTGTTTATCCAATTTGGTAGGTCAGAAGCACCCCACTGTCTGGGTATTAATCAATAAAATGAGACAGGAACTTGCTTCCGACAGAACAAAGCTTCAACAACAACAAATTGGGAGGCGTTGTACAAAAAGAAAACGAACAGTTTATGAAGCACTGCAAATCCGCTTAAAGGGTCTTTGTGAGGATTATGTAGCGGGTAACAGAGATTTAGAAAAATTTCTAAATGCCATTAGTCACAATATAAGAACTGTGGAAACTTTGTGACGGTATTGTAGTTCTGCAATGCATAATAATAACTGTAATTATAAAATAATAAAATTCTTCAATCTGTCTTTTTTAATGCCCATTTTTTAAATTCCATAGTAATAACATAATATGATCTGTAGAAACCATGTAGAAACTGTAGTGTAGTTGTACAATGTATGATAATAGCTGTAATATAAAATAATAAATTTTTCCTATTATATTTTTTTTAATCTGGCTGTGCTTTATCATGAGATTTAAATAACTAAATATTAAATATTATTACCTATGAAAAAATGATAATAATAAAATTTTAATATTTTTGTGGGGAGTTTTTTCTGGGGAATTTTTTCCTGGGGTATTTTTTCCATCTCCCAACCGCCGCAGGTAGCCTCCTGAGAACCATTGTTGGGTAGTATCTAGAACATGTATCTAGATACGTTTATAAAATTTTATCTAGATCCTTTTAAGGAGTATCTTTTTTTATTAAACAATAAAAGATCCTAGATACATTCAAGAATTATAATTTATTTTATGTAGTTTTCGAATTTTATTAAAACATTTCTTCAATTTAAAATTTAGGACATTTTTGCACATTTAAATTTTAGGGATTACTTTTAGCAGAAAACCCCAACTACGTCTTAAAATAGGTAATGGTAATAAATATTAAACCATCCTCATTTTCAGGGGATAAGAACTGTAAGAAGCTTAAGGTTTTAAGTATATATTTAAAGTCCATGCAAACATATAACCGAATTGTGATTAGGGAGCAGGCTCTGGTAATACTCTTGTAATCCCTTCTAACCACTTAACAATTGAAAGAATTCCATCTCTTGACTTGCAAAAGATCGAGAACAGGGCCGGACTAAAAGCAGACAAATTTTTAAAATTGTACATATTTTAGCTGGCCAAGCTAGAATATTTATCAATTTAGAATCGATGAAATTGTTGTGGGTGCATTAGGCATTACATGTCCCATTTTAGGAGGGGTAATTAGAAAGTATTTGCGAAATGCAATGTTAATTATCTAGTTAATGAGGAATGTTTGCTCAGAAATTTGTAAAACAAATCACACTTAGTTTGTGCTTAGCATTTAGTTAGTGTACATTTAACTTCGAGAGGATTTTGATTTAATGGCGAATATCTGGATACCCATTGTGGAAATACAAATTACAATAACCGCCCTTGCTGCTTTCGATATTGGGAATTTCCTAGTAAATCTCAAATCATAACCCAGCCGTAGGCTTGTCTAATGTCTTGACAAAACTTGAAGTTTCCTCAGTATAAATAGAAGTAGTGGACAAGTCCAGAATCAATTCTTGTGTTAATCTGCTACTTATACCTTGTGATTACAATTAGAAGAATGAGTGATAACGACAGTGCTATTTTGGCCAGCGATACTGGATGGCGAGTTTTAAGATAGTGTCGCGTATGATAGTAAGGTTGTCACGCAGTGTCGAAACTGCCCCTCAAAGATTCAGGGTGATGTAACTTCAAATGGAAACTTTATGAAACATCTTAAGGTGTGTAATAAATTTTTTCATTTAAACTATTTAATTATTAGAAAACAAGTTTATTTTTGTAAAGCTTGAAATGCATGTGCATGTGAATAATGAGTTTGGACATTGATCAAATTTTTTTATAATTCCTGACATTTTTGTAAAGAAATAAATTTTATCTATTTTGTCTTCTCCTCAGAGGAAACGCCCATCAACATTTACAAAGTTTGATGCGAACCTCTATCTCGTGAGGGTGCATCGAGTTCAGCATCAGCATATAGTGTGAAAACAACCCAGGTGACACTTTCAAAAAACCCAAGTTGCTTCAAAACGCTCCGTTTGGTTAAATTATTACTTTATACCCTCAAAATAAGTAATAAGTAATTAAATAGTACTAATAAACGTTAATTTTAATCTAGTGTAGATTAAACTAAATAATCACAATCATTAGTAGTCTCTCATTGACCCAAAGTTCAATTTTCAAGTTAATTACTTATTAGTAATTATTAATTTATCAGGCCTAAAATAATTATGCATTTGAGTACCTGCATATGAAAATACGTATTTTAACTATTTTGAGTACTAATGTCTATTTTACAGTACATTTTGTTTAAAATTGCATGTTTATACAATTTTTCATTGTAAAAGTTAGTGAAGAAATAGTCTAAAATTTCTGGAATTGAAGATTGTTTAAATACTCTGTACAATAACCCATTCTGCAACATTTAAATGCTTCACCTTTTTTTACTTAGAACTACCGTTTTTTTGTCTCTCGTTCATTCATACTACCCCCCCTCCCCCACCCGGAACCGCTTTCGCATTATTTCAGGGGGGTGCGTGCGTCCCTTACATACTAAACATTCATGCAACATGCACCCTAAACTTAACTCAGCGAAATGCGAAATGCTGAGACGCGATCGCCCAGCGGATTGACTGCATTTCACTGTGGCCTCGAGTGGCAATGCGTTCCCGCACTAGACCACCGAGGCTCCTTACTTCGAACTACTTAGAAATGACAAAGAGGATTACAAAAGATTTAACTTATTACATCGTTAAACCTTACTAGCAAACTGGAAAGCTCTGATCAATGGGTAGCACGAGCAACTGTAAAATTGAACAATCAGCTTTACAATTTTAAGATGCCTAAAAAGGCTTGTTTAAGGGCAGTTTTAAATAGGTTTGTAAAGCTGGACTGGGATAATTTCCAAATAAAATACTTTTTTGCATATAACTAATAAGAAGGCATTTTTTAGTTCACGTCTTAGCGTTTTTATACATAATTAGTGCATAATCATTTTAAGCCCAGTAATTATTAATTTAAACGTATTTTATACGGATTAAAATCATACCTTACATACCTATGTACCATCGTAATCGAAAAAACTAGGACATCAAAATTTTAGCTTTGTGAATCATATTATCAGGTTTCATTTAAACAAAAAAAAATGTAATAATGACACTTGGCATTTAGTTAGATTTTAAACGATACCACAGTTAAATGCATTTCAAAAAGCAATTATCGTAACCCAATTGAACGATGGTGTGATCACAAGGGAAATTTCAAACGAACTCAATATTAATAAAAACACCATTCTACTGGCCAAAACGAAGATTCGTGAAGCTGGATTCATAAACAGAAGACAAGGGTCAGGTCGAAACGGCATTTCGGATGCACAATCAGGACAATCAACTGGTAGATTTTCTTCGAGAAAATCCTTTTCAAACAACAATTAGGGCTAAGGAAGAGACCGAATTTCCAGGATCCTCTGTTATTCCTCGACGAAGAATTGGAGAAAGTGATTTATTTAATCGTTGTTCGGCAAACAAAATTTTTTTAACAGACGCAAACAAACAATTTAGAATGGAGTTTGCTCAACAACATATAGGACATCAAAATGACTTCTGGGAGAGTGTTGTGTTCTCTGATGAAAAAACATTTCATTCATATCATAATGGTACTTTAAGAGTTTATCGGCCAAAAGGAGCAAGATATCAACCTTTATATGCGCGAAAAGTAAATTCAGCTGTTATTTTTCGGTAAACGTTTGGGAATAGATTAGTACTAGAGGTTCAAGCGTATGTGTAATTGTAAACGAGAAACTAACTGGTGTCGTGTATCGCAGGCTGTTGGAAGAATGTTTACTACCTTCTGTTCAACCGGTCCTCGGAGACAGTTTTATTTTTCAACATGACAATTGCCCAATCCATAGAGCACAGATAGTCCGAGAGTTCATTAACCCTAGGATGACCAACCTCTTTTTACATACATGGATGGCCAAGTGGGGTCAAAACTGACCCCACTATATATTGCGGTATAAAAAAATCTACAATCATTTTTTAGCTTTTATTGATTTATTTAAATATAAAATACAATATTCTGATAACAAAAAATAAAAGTATAAAATCAAAACTGAATTCAAAAAATAAAAAAAAATGAAAATTGCTCAGCGTACAGGTTATGCATTATTGGCACAAGTATTACATACTATATTTTTATTTATAGAAGAATGTTGTTTGCAAACAAAATAATTGCATTTATTACACTTCGTTGAACATTTTTTGTCGGTAGAACGGGTACATATTTTACAGCGTCCACGTTTTTGTGCATTTTGTTCGGCCTGTTCTTCATTGTGGTCTAGATCTTCGATTTCAAGTACTGTGTCCATTGCTTTTCGAATATGTCGATGTAATTCTTCACGCGGGCGCGACTTTATAAGAGGCGTAACCAGTTGAAGTCCCAAATCTTGAAGAAATAGTCTTCTACGGAACAACTTTCCTTTTTCATAATTAGTATATTTCTCTACATACAAGGTAAATGCGTTTAGTGCGGCTATGTCAATAAAATTGAAAAATAAAACTAATGGCCAGCGTTTTGTATTGCGATTGCACGAATATTCCTTTAGCACCTTGTCGAGGGTGTCAACTGCTCCCTTATGTTGGTTGTAGTCCAGTATAACTTGTGGTTTATAAGATGTTTCCTCTCCTGATATATTTAAATCAGAATGTTGTGTGCTTAGTAGCAGAACACTTCTATTCTTTTTTGGTACATAAGAAACTAAAATTGTGTCTTTTGTGTATAGAATTTCGCTTGAGTGTTCTTTGCTACCTTTTGTGGGAATAAATTCCTTAGGTACTTTTCTGCGTGTTTTTCTTATAGTTCCTGTTAGTGATTTTTTTTGTGTAAAAGTGCGTTTCAAAGTTTCAGGGAAGTGAAGAAATTGTCTGTTGTTACACCATATCCAGCACCCAATCCATCCACTAACTCCAATACGACACGCTTGCCTAAAAAATTGATTATAATTAGTTTTGACAATAAAGTACAATTAATTGTGTGTATACACCTTGCTCCTTTTCCGGTATATTGTTTACCATTCCTGTGTAAACTTGTAGATTCCAGCAATACGTATTTGATGAATCACAGAGAATCCAAATTTTTATGCCATACTTATCGGGTTTTGACTTCATATATACCTTGAACGGACACCTACCACGAAAAGGCACAAGTCCTTCATCGATGCAAATATCAGGATTGGGATTATACGATTTTTTACAGTTAGAAGCCAATATGTCATGTATTTCACGAATTTTAGCTAATTCATCCAGAACACGTCTTTCTTGCCGTGTTGCTGCATAATCGAATCGGATAAATCTAAGTATCGACTTCATTCTGTTTCGAGACATTGTGGCACTAAAAACGGGTCTTTAAAAGGCTAGATGTTTCGTACTTCACAACTCCAAAATTGGTTCTTGACGTGATTTGAAACAGCCAGCAAGCAGAATTAATCCAATAAAACCATATTCTTCTGCGTTCAAAGGTTGCCAGTTATCTCCCAAAATAGCCAATTATCAGCAAATTTGTTTTTCAAAAAAATATAAGACCAAATAAATGATTTATTTTCAAGTGATTTTTTTTGTGTTTTCATTAATAAATAGAAATTATAAAAATAAGCATTTTTTTATTTAACTTAAATTTAATATACGTCTAGGTGTGGTAGTATCGCTCTCTGGCGTCGGTGATTAGCCATAGTAGCAGAAATAGGTCGACGTTAAATAAAACAAACAAACAAGCACATCTAATATGTATTGTTTTCGGTCGAAGCGACGGGAACAAAGACAAAATCAAGAATGCCGATTCTGAAGTGCTCACATACGCACATTCCGAACGCTTTGTTTTTTTCCGTGCAATAGGCCCATGTGATAAGTTAAAGAAAATAACTAAATGATATTCAGACCTGAATTTTCAGCCTCCCTAAACTATTACCTAAAAATTAGTAGATGTCCCGTTTTGAGGAAAAAAATAAATGGTCACGTTATGTATGAGGCATGTGTTAAATTAGTTTCAGTTGGAAATAAAATAAATGATATTTGCGAGGCACTGCAAATCGATGCGATCGATTTCAGCATGCAGATTTTCAGTTTATTGCAGAATACATCATAGTAACAAAACCTCTTGCAAAGGCAATTGATATTTTACAAGGAGAAAAAACCTGTAATTTAGGGACGGTTTTACCGACATTGTTTCAAGTTACAAAATTTTTAAATGATAAATCAAATTTAAAATACTGTTCAAAATTGAAAGAATGTATATTACTTGGTTTTCAAAAACGTTTCTCTCAAATAATGGACATAAAAAGTGATACAAGCCAACCCTATTTGTTAGCTACAATTCCTAATCCTAAATTTAAGTTATGTTTGCTAGGAATCGCTCCATTTAAAGATGATTTTTCCTGCGAAAAACTTGAAAAGTATGCAGAAACAATACAAAGTAGTAGAAATACAATTCAAGAAATGGAATCAGAACTCCCAAACTTAAAAGATCTTCAGATGATTTTTTGATTTCCTATCAGTTGAATCGGAAAAAAGTTCAGTGAATTCTGAATGCACTAAATATTTACAAGACCAAGACACAGATTATTCAAGTTTAACTAGATACCCTTTTATAAAAGACATTTTTCTAAAATTTAACTGTATTACCCCTTCTTCAGCACCCGTGGAAAGACTTTAGCATTGGGGGGACAAATTCTGACTCCCGGCAGAAATAAATTGAGTGATCAACTTTTTGAAACAATGTTAATTTTAAAATGCAATAACATGTAATAAATATAAGTTGTATAACTGTTCTTAAATATATGATATATTAGTATTAGTTTTATATTAATTCATTATACAAATGTATTATTAAACAAAGATAATCCCAATAAAATGTTCGCTAGTAATTATTTTGTGTCTGATTATTATTATCGATTTGTTAACAAGCCTAAATTACGTCAGATTTTCTTTAAAAATAATATTATCATGGTTTATGCTCGCTTCCATTTCTGAAAGTGAAATTTTTAAAGTACATAGGTATCTAATTTGTATCTGAGAAGGATCTAGATACATTTTAAAGTATCTTGTATCTGTATCTAGATACACGTAGTAAAATGTATCTTGTATCTGTAACTAGATACACTTTTTTAAAAGTACCTGTATGTGGAACTAGATACAAATAAAAAGTATCTTACCCAACACTGCTGAGAACACCGGCGCAATGTCATCGAGGCGACTTCCCGCCTATTATAATATGTTGTGGTTTTAAATAAATTAAATACGTCATATGAAATTGTAATACAGGAAATGAAATTGTGCCTGGTTAAACTTACTATGTTGGGCGCCATAAGCAAATTAAACTCTTAAACAATATATTCTTTCCCATATGGATATTAAACATTTACACAAATTAATAAATTGTTTAACCAACACAAGTCAAATATTCTCACAAACTTTTTTAAGTTGATCTTAGGGAAGCTGCTACAATTGGTCATCCTATATAACTTTTCTAACTGGCAACAAACATACACAACAAAAGAAAACATAGGGAAATTCAAATTACCATTTCAATTATCAAAGTCAAATCACAATTATCTGTGTTTTCCCTTTATAAAGCATAAATTAAATATGTCACAACAAATTAAATGAAATCGCAGCTCTAAATTAACTAAAATAATTACATATTTGTATAAACTGCAACAACTTCCTTATAATTAAAGTTACATAAAAAAGGAAAACACCAAGATGTTCCATGAAAATTTTTTCATAAATTGATATCTCGACACACGACCTATTTTCAATAAAGGATAAGAAAATTGACAATTAAATTTTTCAACGAAATTAAACCCCGCCTGCGGTAACTGATGGGTGGATTGAGTAACTTGTCGGTGCCGCTGCCGGTCCCAAGCCCGGACAAAGGAGGAGGGTTGGTGGAACAGGTTAGCAGCCTACCCACCGTAAAATAACCTACAGCTCACAGAACTAGTAAACAAGCCTCGGAACCCGGACTGAACAATATGATGACGACTAAGGCGAGAAAAAGGAAAAAGAATTTATGGAGGTTAAACACCCTAAGAATGGCCTGTTGGAACATAAACTCGTGGAATACGAAATGTCACGAACTAATAATAGAAATGAATAAACACAAAATAGATGCATGCTCTTAACCGAAATAAAAAGAAAAGGTAAAGGTAACATGAAATTTCAAAACTACGTATTCATATATTCTGGTAAAAACAAAAATGAAAGGGCCCGATCTGGCGTGGGATTGCTGATTAATAATAAACTGGAAAAAGATATCGTAGACATCAGATACATTAATGATAGAATACTAACTACTTCAATAAAAACATAATAACCAAACATTACACATTATAGCAGCATATGCTCCCGATATAAATAAACCTAAAACTGAGACAGAAGCCCCACATTGACTGCAATCAAAATAAATGCTGTGTATTATTTTAAATAAATAAAGAGTGTTTGTAATGTTACATCAGCATTTCTTTGAGTTCATACTGTCCACCAGTATACAGATGCTATGGATTTTCGTAGTATATTAACTATGCACACATTTTCTGCTTTTATGAACAATACTATTTTGCTCCAAGTGTCGAAAAGATTATTGTATTAACAAAAAGATCGTAAAAGAAAACATGATTGACTTTTTACGGAAACGTAGATTTTTCAATTTTATATGATGGAAAAATAATTAGACCTGCATAGAGACACACTTCTACAGCTGAAAATCAGAATTTATCGATAGATTATTACTTTCTTATTATTTGCATCCTTTTAGCCACTTCACATCCTCTGTAGCTGGTTCGGTGGGCTCCGCCTCAGTTGGCACATTTAGGTTTACTGTTTTCATTAATTTTGTATTCTTTTGTGTGGTGTTTAGGATAAATAGCGGAAAGGGTTTCTTCCCATTTCTCTGCCGATTATTAACGGCTTCTATAATTTTGTATCCTTGATTACCTACATTTTCTATGTTTTCTCTAGGGCATGACAGGCGCAGTTTCCTCGCCATCACTTTCATGGTTCTTCTTGGTTTATTTTTTTATGAGTGCGAAAGGAGCTTCTTTTCATTTGGTAGGTTTGTTAGTCATCTATATTCCTCTGCACAAGCTGCGTTTATTTTCACCTCCTTGTTATTCATTATAACTGCTTGAAATATAAACCTTTTGACTATAATTCTCATTGTAATGCATAATAGTCATTAATTTGGCTCAAAACAATTATACGTGTTATACATAATAAAGTTGCAATCCTTTTTAGGATGATATTCAAGTCAGAGGCGCTAATGCAAATGTGGAAAACAATAATTACATTTTGGAAATCTTTAACACCACTAAAACACAAACCCAAAAGAGTGTTATTCTCACGCTGAGGATAAATATTAAAGATGCACCTAAAATTTGGAATATATGCATGCAAATATTTATGTAGAATACCGAAAATAAGCACTTAAATATGCACTTTAAATTATAGTTGTTTAAGTAAAGTAGGACCCGGATAGATACAAAAACTGATACTAATAAAAGTAATTAATAATAAAATATCAAAATTAAATTTAAATATTATTATTACATTTAGTAATTACATTGTGTAATAAATAGTTGCTTTAAATAATTGGGTACAGGCGTTCGAATGAACCAGGGGTAATACTGCGGTTGTCTAATATGTGATGCTCACCAGGTGTCATTAATTTGGCGACAAACTGCTTCATAGGGCGTAGAACCTCACCATCAATACATTTCTATTATCAGAAAGAAGACCAGTGGGAAATATAGGTTTAACTGGGCTATAATCCTTAAACCATTTTAAGAATTGAGGAAAACGTATTTGCACGGTCTAGTAAAAGATTAGCATGCATTTTTGGGGCTTACTCTTAAAACTTAGGAATATTCATCAAAAATATAAACAGATGTGTTTTTCATGCTGTCCGACTTCGAAAATACTTAAAACTTTCAAAATAATTTTGTTTATACAGATTGATATCAAAAATTTAAAAAACATGCAGCATTAATTAGAAACCTTCAAAATATGCATTTATTGGGTTAAAATATGCATTTTCTTTTATGCAGATATGCAGATGCATAATTATCCTAAATCTGGTTATTGTTCTAGAAAACACTTCTTCCGAAAATAATTACAGCCGACCAGGTATAATAACAAATTTTTCATTTAATAAACTTACCAAAAAATATTATATAGGTTTACTAGTCTAGACTATTATAACTTATTAACTTCTGAGACTTATTTAAAATATTTCAGCTTGTTAATGTAAAGCAGGCAATATTTGCTATTGCTGTCTGAAAATCTACGACTCTCATGTTGTAACAAAAAATAATTTTTAATAAAAGATATTTTTCGTTTGTTCATCATAGACAAAGTTTTGTCTGTATACCACACATTTGTTTTCAGTAGGTACCTTTTTCTAGGCATTGCTTATTGCAGAAAATGTACAGAGAATGGTTTTAGACTTTTGTGTCTCATCACTGTAACCTATCTTCCAAGCGAGCAGTAAAGAGGGCAAATAGAGCGTACACGTAAATTTATTCCTTTGTTGTTTTCAATTCTGTAGCGTAATACTCCAAAAGGGAAGGGGCTAGAACGTAGTTTACGGAAGGAAAGAGTGTGGGGAAAAAAGATCCCTAATTGTATTGCAGCTTAAACGTTACAAACTTTTCGAGGCACCTTTTCAGAAACAAAGAAAGTGTCGAAAAAATTATTGTATTAACAAAAGCATCGTAAAACGAAACACATGATTGAGGAAAACTTCCACTTTTCAATTTTATATGATGGAAATATAATAAGATCTGCACAGAGACCTACTTCTTCAGCCGAAAATCAGACTTTATCGACAGATTATTACTTGCCTTTTTGTTTTGCCGTAAAAACAACACAACAGAAAGATAAATCATTTAAAAAGTTACGTAAGTAGCTAAATTTCGGTAATATATTACAACTGCATTTCCGACGTTTCTGTAGTTTTTAATTAATTTTAATACATATATTTGCACATTATTAAAGTACTTTTACGTAGTATTGAAATGTTACCTTATTTTTCTAGTTAGACCGTTTTCGAAACATTCACATTAACTTTGTTTTATAAGTACATGGGAACAAGCTTTTGTTTCGGTATGCTTACATTTGGTTTACTTCCTTTTCAAATTAATAAAGTATAATAACCAAAAAACCATTTACACATTAGTAGCCTTTCAGTTTTATAAATTTAATATAATTTACGGTTATTAGTTACTAATTAATTATTGATTTATCACTAAAATCCTGACTACTTTGTAAAATAGTGATTACTAGAACAAATTGTAATCCTTAACCTTCGTTACATTATTTTTATTTAAATAATATACATTCTTTAAATTCAATACACATTATCTAAAAACTGAATTTATTTTTGCCTTTCAATAATTTAAGTTCATTTTATTTGTGATAAGTATTTTTATTGCTCAAAATACAGTAACTAAACATATTTTTGATTGAGAGTTACTTTAAATAAATAATGACAATTTTTATTTGATGTTTTTTTTCTAAGTAATCCCTTTTAAGTAAGACATTGATTAACAATTGAATGTGCTAATAGGGTGTCTAGAATTTCGTATAAATTTGTTTTAAATATGGTCTATTTTCCTGCAATTTTTAGTGTAATTGCACATTATTATTTAAAGTCAGTTTTTTAACATAACAATTGATAACATTTTTGCAAAGTCAGGGCCTACTAATGTTAAGCTAGTTTTATAACTCTAATTTTGTTAATTTGATAAATTAAATTAAACAACATGGTATTGGACTATACAGAAACCCGCGGCGTGTATTTAAACAACAAAGAAAATATCCTAATAATTTGCAAGTATTTTATTATAAATAAAAACATTGAGATTTTTCTATTTTTTAGACAAAACTAAAAGTTATTTTGTTATTTAAATGTTAGGTATTAATAAGTGATGCTAATAGTACTTTGTACTTTCTAGTTTCTTTGTAGCTCTTACTATTTACGAGATTCCCATGCACACGTATAGAAGTAATTTTAAGAATAAATAAATTAAAAAATGCAGTTGTACGACTAACGAAACGATTAGCAAATTATTTCCAAGAAATCAAGATGCAACTATATCTGCGATGTTGCCAAGCATGCCGGATCTCAAGTTGACTGCAAAATATATTTTGAGGTTTTATACATAAAAGGCGCTGCAGCGCTTTCTACAGTGGGGTTAGATGAACTTCTAGAGTATAAAATCGCACAAAATGAGCTCCGGGCAAAAATTTGAATTTCACCACCCCTTCACGTGTCCTCTTGAATGAGTACGATATACACATGGATACAAGACGAGATCCAAAATCGGATTTCAGCTTGCAAAAAGGATCTCATCTTGTACAGTTTGTAACTCCAAAAGATCTCGACTTGTACCGAAAATAATAATAATAATATATTGCTATGTAATATGCTTTTTAAATTACATAATACATGACTAAGTAAATCAACAGCCCCACATTGACTGCAATCAAAATAAATGCTGTGTATTATTTTAAATAAATAACGAGTTATTATTCAAACAAATGTGATTTTGATTTACCTCGGCTAGCTCATAAATAAAACGTTTTGTGTTGGTTACGCCCATAAGATTAATTAAAAATAGCAGCATACAAACATTTTAAACATCTCAGTGTTTTCAATTCGTGGCCTCGCTTATTGACAGTTACAAATACAACAACAAAGTCAATACTCATACATAATAAATTCAAACAAACTTATCTGTGTTTCCTCCAAAATGCTGACTTCGAGTGTACATTCCAAATTGATGCCGTCCAGTGTACATCTGAACTATCAGAATTGCACTGTCGACAATTCTCCCGCCAAACTAATGATGATCGCGTTACATTCAGCTTGACCTCGTTGCTTCGATGACATCGAACGTTGATAAATTACTTACAGTTGCAGTAAAACATGTTAAATATCCAAAATTGGTAAGTAACTTCTTTCTCATAATGAATTAATAATGGCACTTTGAATTTAACATGCTCTTATAACTTATTTTCCAGAAATTTGAGAATAAACACACCATTGACCGTTACACTCCAGGTAAGCTAGATTATTTTAGAAATTAAACACTTTTACTAACTTGTAAATAAACTAAACTTTTATTATTTTCCTTTCACAATTAAGTTAACACTCGTAACAAAAACTTTTACATAAATCAAAACTTTTATAAGGTGACATAACCTTTAATACTTTTGTAAACAAGTTAGGGCACTGCCCATAACTTTGGAAAATAGCTCTTAAGCACAATAAAATTAAAATAGGAGCGAACACATGAAGCGTGCTTCGTCCTCGAGCATTAAAACCAGACTAAATTACAAAATTTGCCAAATTTGGGACCTCGGCGCATATAAGAATAATAAATGTACCATTCAAAATACAAACACATATCTGGATACAAAACAGCTGATTTACGACAATATAAAATTATTAATAACAATGTTGTGATCCTTCGGACCTTTTGCGAACGCTTTCGCCGGGTATACTCAGAGCAAGGGTTCAAATAAAAGATCTTGCTGTAATTTAATAGTAATTAATGTAAATTTATTTCCTACTACCTGTACAATATTAATTAAAATAACTAAGTATGTGAAATAAATTATTCTTTATAAACAGGTCCCTCAGTGTATTGTTACGGGTATTAAATAAACAATATTTGCGACTATAAGAATATTAATAAAATCCGTCTGCCTGCACGTTCGGGCTCCTAGGGAATTTGACGGTAAGGATTGGTAACTGGACGGTCCGCCGTGGTCACTCTGAAAGTCCCCAAATTGACAGCTTTCGGTACGGTCCTGCACGGACTCCGCGGTTTGTCTGCTGTCGGTGATACAATCCCTATTAAGGAATCGTACAACTGTGAAATAAGTTTATTAAACGGATGACAATTAGTAATGCACCTATGCAAGGTTATGATTCTAACAAATTTTGAATCTCGGTGAATACAATGACAGTCGGTCAAACACCTGTGAAACGCTTATCGTCGGTATGGAATTTTAGAATGTAAACAAATCTCTTTTGTACGTTATCAGGATTGCGGTGTGTCGGGATACTTAATAAATCTGAATTAAACGTTCTCTAGTGAATAAGCAGATGCAAGTCAGCTGGTGCACCTTAACGTTTTTAATTCTTAGGACTTACTTATGCCTTCAACAATTACATTAATTAAAGCCGATGCAAATCAGCTGAATCTAACGTATTGTTGTCGTATTTATACGTAATAATTAAGCCGCAAAGCCAGCAGCCAAAATTATAACTGAATACGAATCGTAGAAAGTTTATTATTTGCGGAAACGAGCGGAATTGGTAAATCAGGATTGCATTTATGGGAATTATGCCGTATCGGCGAAAGTTATTCTGTAGTATCAAATAATTTCGATGATTGGAAAGTATTCGGGTTATACAGGAATTGAATTTAAATAATTAAATTGTTTGTTTAACGGAGTTCTCGCCACGGAATCGGAAATATTCTGGATCTAAGAATATAAACGTTTACGTTGCTAGCGAAACTATTCGGACTTGTAACAGAATGTAATTTTAATAATCAAATTGGTTTTAACGGAGTTCTCGCCATGGAATCGTAAATGTTCTGGAATTTAGAATATAAACGGTTATTTCTAGCTAAACTATTCGGATTGCACTGTCAGTGAAGACTCGACTGTTAGGTTACAAGTAAGACTCATAATTAATTCTAAAATTCAAAGGGCTTATCCTTTTATACCGACTCTTTCGGAACGGTTTTACTCGGTGATCGTCGTCAAGCCAAACCAATGGAGGGAGGAAGCCTTGCTTGTTGTATTCGAGCGCTGCAAGCGCTCTTTTAGCGAACCACTCACTTCAAAATTTATTAAACAAATTCTGTCCGCGATTTCGCTAAAAACTTCGTTACATACCTTCTCCTCCTGGGGGAAGTAGGAATGTGGGGTACCGGTGATCCGTTTATAGCCCAAGGGCAGCAGCTCCTTCTGTGGACACTCGTAGGAAAGTTCCCTGGCCGGTGGGTATCAGCTTTTTCCTTGAATTTTTCTTTAACCGCCTCCTCTCTTTATAGCTGAGGATTCGGGTTCCATCAGCTGCTGGACTGATCCCATCAGGCACCTCCTCGAAGTCTGAAATGCTGAGGGCTGGCACGCAAACAGCTACTTCGGGACTGGTGTTTACCGGAACTGGTATGTCCATCGGTACGGAGACTGGACAGATGGGTTCGATCCCCAGGTCGCGATCCGTCAAGGACTTCCAGGGACTGGTTTCGGGACAGGTTTTCCAAGAGTCCAGGACTTGGTGAACCATTGGAGATGGCGTGTCGGGCGTCCTGGCGTATTCGGGCGTCTTTGGGTCCGGAGAATCCCCTTCGTCGACCTTGATTACTGCTTGCGGTGTCTTAGGTGACCTTCCGAAGAGTCGCGACATCTTCTGCACCAACTGATCTTCCGAACTGATACCATCTCTTCCGGGGCAGCAGGAGGACGTATTATTCCTTCCACCGGGGTCAATAATACGGCTGGTAACGGAGTCCAACGGGTCCATAACCATGGGGATTCCAAGGTCGTATGACGGTCTTGGATCTCTTCCTCTTCAGGATAAACGGCCACGGACGTACACTTTTTTTGGTCTTAATTGGAGCCATTCTTCACTACTATTTATGGACAATTGTACGTACCTGATTTGACCCGGGCTATTTATAGGGTGGTGGAGTGTTCACCCTTCTTCTACTCTTCATCTGGGGTAGGTTCGTACGCCGGTTTAATGTCTTTTACATGTACACGACCTATTATTCTATTTGTTTCTGGATGTTTCAGCTGTATGATAACCGGTGATAAGATTTTAGAAACCACATATGGTCCGGAAAACTTCGGTGACAGTTTAGTCATGACCCCTTGTGCCGCGTTAGACAACACATGTTCTCGTTTATATACCTGATGGCCTATCTGCGGACGGTAAGAACGGCGACGAAGATTGTAATGGTGGCTTTGTCTGGTAAAAGCTTTTGCCAGATTGTCCTTTGCAATCTTAATGACTTCTTTTAATTTCAGAAGCTGTTGGTAGTATTCATTTCGATTCTGATCTTCTTCTGAGACTGGATCGGCTTCTGAACGGATGGCTTGAGGTTGTAGGACCTCTCGGCCAAAATTTAACATACAAGGAGAGAATCCTGTTGACTCATGTTTTGCGGTGTTGAGAGCGAATGTTATTTCCGGAAGCAGGGCGTCCCACTGCTTTTGATTGCCCCGTGTGTTCTGGGCTAACATAGTTCCAATAACTTTATTCATCCTTTCAACGGGATTTGCTTGGGGTGTATACGGCGGGGTGAGGCGATGATGTATTCCGTAGGCTGTGGTTAAATTCTGAAATAATTTATTTACATAGGGTGTACCATTGTCGGATACGACCACTTTTGGAGTGCCCCATCAGTAAATAACCCTCTCTCGGAAAGCCTGGATTACGGTTTTAGCGGTGGCCTTCCTCAACGGTTGTATCTCCACCCACTTGGTGAAGCGATCCTGAAAAACTACTACATAGATGTTGTTGCGGGAGGCCCTGGTTAATGGTCCTATTATGTCGGTGCTGACAGTTTCCCATGGACGTTCGACTCGGGACCAGAACATTTTTCCGGCGGGTTGCTGCTGGGACACCTTAAATTCCTGACATGTTTGACAGGAGCGTACATACCTAGCCACTTGTCTATACATCCCTGGCCAGTAGTAGTTTTGGGAGACTCGGGAAATAGTCTTTGCCACTCCCAGATGTCCAGCTGCTGGGCTATCATGGCATTCTTGAAGGACTGCGCGGCGTCGCGTTGTCGGGATACACAGCTTCCAAGACGAGTGGAAACCTTCGGTGGTGCTGTATTAGTGTCGGGAAAACATTTATATAAACGGTCCTGGTCGATTCTAAAATTAGTATATTTTTCAGGCTCCTGTTGCACATTTCTCATCATCCTCTGGCACCAAGCACATTGGTTAGGATGTTGAGCGGATACGGCTGCAATCGCAGGTGGAGTCTGAACGGAATTTTCTTGCGACCGGGAAAGCGCGTCTGCGACGTTGTTTAAAGCTCCTTTACGATACAGGATTTCGAAATCGTAGTGTTGGAGTTCCAGCGCCCAACGGGCCAACCTGGCGGAGGGATTTGTCATTGTCTGGAGTCATTTCAAGCTACGCTGATCGCTGATGACTGTGAACCGGTAACCCTCTAGGTATCCTTTAAATTTTTTGATCGCCCAAACCACAGCTAGGCACTCCAATTCCACCACCGAATAATTTTTCTCTGCTGGGAGTAACGTTCGACTAGCATAAGCAATTACCTTTTCTGCACCCTCCTGGACTTGGGTTAGGACAGCTCCTAACCTGTTACAGTAGCATCAGTCTGGAGCACAAACGGAACGGAAAAATCGGGCATACGAGGATAGGCGCTGAGGTAAGAGCTTGCTTCAGGATTTCAACGGCTTGTTGCTGAGTATCAGTCCATTCGAATTTAATATTCTTTTTCAGCAACTCGGTTAACGGGGAGGCTATCTGTGAGAACTGTGGAATAAATCTTCGGTACCAGGATGCCATGCCTAGGAAACGTCGGATGGCCCTCGGACTAGTTGGCGTTGGCATGCCCCTAATGGCGGTTACCTTGTCGGGATCGGTTTGAATTCCTTGGCGGTTCACCACATGTCCTAGGTACTTCAATTCGGAGCGACAGAAAACACATTTTTCTGGTTGCAACTGGAGGCCATTGGACTGCAAACGGGTAAAGACTTCCTTGAGGTTCTTCAGATGTTCTTCAAAGCTGTTTCCTATAATTATGATATCGTCCAGATAGCAGAAGGCTCGGGGTTCTAGGTCTAGACCAATTATACCATCAAGAAATCGTTGGAAGGTTGCAGGAGCAGAATGCAAACCGAAGGGCATGACCTTGAACTGATACAGTCCCCTTCCAGGTATGGTGAAAGCAGTAATCGGTTTACTTTCTTCAGAAAGGGGTACTTGCCAATATCCGTGTTTCAGATCCAAGGTGCTGATGTATCGCGCCCCTCGCAATTTATTCACGATATTCTGGATGAACGGAAGCGGATACGTGTCTGCTTTGGTCACTTGGTTTACTTTTCGGAAATCGATGCAGAACCTGTATTTCCCGGTAGATTTTCGGACAAGAACGACAGGCGAGCTCCAGGAACTGGTAGATGGTTCAATGACTCCATCTTCGAGCATCGTGTCTACTTCCTTATTAATGACGGACTGCATTGCCGGATTTCGGGGATAGTAACGCTGCTTGATTGGTTCGGTGTCTTCCTTGAGCTTAATCCGATGGTATATTCGGGTTGTGGGACCTTTAATTGCCTGGTACTTACCTAACTCCTTTTTCAGGAACAAATTCAGAGTTTCCAGCTGATCGTGGTTGAGGGGTTGCAGGCCTCCTAATCCTGGTACATAGGGCTTCGCATTGAGCACCATGGGCATTCCCTGGATGGATATCTTCCTGTCGTGACGCATCAGGATGATTTTGGCGGCCGCTAAGAAGTCCATTCCCAAGATGACATCGTTACTGAGCGTTGTCACGTAATTCCAGGTCCATCGGAATTCACCCTGTCCCCAGTTGACTGTAACATTGTAGGTACCTTTTGTTTCGACTATGCTACCATCCGCTAATTGCACTCCGGCTTGAGGCTTCTTGTATTTAGGGACTCCCGCTCGCTCGAGGAGGGTTCGGACACTATTTCCAATATATGATTCGGTGGCTCCGGTATCTATTAATGCGTCGAAATATTGGCCGTGTATTTTCAGGGTTATAAACAATCGGGGATCCATCGCAGCGACGGGAGTCGGTAAACAGCGGGGCTTACATAAAAATCTACGTACGGTTGTTAACCATTGCTGCCATTCTTCCTTCGGGAGAGTTGGTCGGGCGGGTGCCTTGGATGGCGGGAACTGCCTTAGGGTTCCTACCGGCTTTGGTCGTTTTCCGGACGTGGACACTGACAATCCCGGGATAGGACTCCGGTTTTCCCACACCAGGAACAGAACACTTTCGCAGGGCCTCGGCATTGTCGTTTCCAGTGACCGGTTTGTCCACAGCGCCAACAAACGTTCATTTGGCGGACGGCGGGTTGACTAGTTGTCGGGGCTGCGGCTGGTTCTTGGGGACGGTTGCTAACGGATACTGGAGGCTTCACCACTACTGCGGGGCTTGCTGGAAGCTTACGGATGTTCGGAACGGTGTTCGGATTATACGCCGTTTCCGATATGTATGCCTGAGCGGGTGCTAGAGGTGAGCAGTTCGGACCTACTGGTAAAGTCCCGTATTTTGATGTAGAACTTATACTCCGGGCGTAAGTTCTCGTAAATTCGTTCGAGCTGGTGATCTGCGGAAAGCTTACCTAGCCGGCGCATCAATGTATGTATTGCGGTCACAAAGTCCCCCATAGGTTCTTTCGGTCCTTGAGTACGGGCTCTAATTTCTTCTTCAAGTCTGAGGTGAAATCGAGGGGGTAGGTATTGACTGCGGAAGTCGACCACAAAATCACTCCATGACGTCCAGCTCTCCTTGTTGTTGCGATACCACAGTAATACGCGATCCTTGAATAGTTCGGGCAACGTTTGGAGGAGATCCTCTTCGGCGAAGTAATAGCACTTCCTTAATTCTTCTATTCTTTCTAGAAAGGATACCGGATCGCTGTTGCCATCGAACTTGATACCCCATCTACGTACGTTATCGCACATCTGGGCTCGGGAGAACAATGGTTGCGGATTACTTGTTTGGAGATAACCCTTATCAGCAGTTGGAAGGGTCCCTATTGTCTCTGTATCAGCACGTGTGCCCTTTGTTTCGCCCTTCACAGGTGGGTTCTCGGTTATTTTCCTAATCGCTCCGGTCTTAAGAAATTGCACTAACCGTTTTCTCATGGTATCCATGTTTCCTCCGGTTTCGATGCGACGCTCCCTAAGCTCCAGTGCCAGGTCTTCTTTGTAGAGTTCATATACCCAGCTAACTCGTCCATCACCTCCTACGTTGAGGTCCTCGGCTCCCGTGGGCATCTTTGAGCTGCACTGTATTCGGTGGCGGATTTTCTGTCTTTTCTTACTTTCGGGCGGTGCTGGATTTTCTGATTTTCTTACGGTCTCGGCTCGGGCGCCATGTGATCCTTCGGACCTTTTGCGAACGCTTTCGCCGGGTATACTCAGAGCCAGGGTTCAAATAAAAGATCTTGCTGTAATTTAAGAGTAATTAATGTAAATTTATTTCCTACTACCTGTACAATATTAATTAAAATAACTAAGTATGTGAAATAAATTATTCTTTATAAACAGGTCCCTCAGTGTATTGTTACGGGTATTAAATAAACAATATTTGCGACTATAAGAATATTAATAAAATCCGTCTGCCTGCACGTTCGGGCTCCTAGGGAATTTGACGGTAAGGATTGGTAACTGGACGGTCCGCCGTGGTCACTCTGAAAGTCCCCAAATTGACAGCTTTCGGTACGGTCCTGCACGGACTCCGCGGTTTGTCTGCTGTCGGTGATACAATCCCTATTAAGGAATCGTACAACTGTGAAATAAGTTTATTAAACGGATGACAATTAGTAATGCACCTATGCAAGGTTATGATTC
>JABXWE010022350.1:0-19344 GCA_014611495.1 Limonius californicus | reverse complement strand
TCAAATAAAAATGTCAAGCATGCAGTTATTACTAGTTTGTAGAACAGTATACTGGTGTCATGTTGTTTTTTGCCAGTTGCTTTCAATTCTATTAGAACAAAGTATATACTGAAACAATGATGGAGTCTTACGTATGGTAGTGGATGCTAGACCACTGCCAAAAACAAGGAACGCAGAATAACCACATCTGAAATACGATTTTTACGATCAGCTGCTGGATACAGTCTCAATTGCAGGAAAAGAAACGAAGAAACACGAGAAGAATTTAATATATTTAACATAGCTGACGAGGAAGACGAACAACAAATACTCCTGCAACAGTTGCACCATATTGCCAAGAAATATAATATGGAAATAGCAGTAGACAAAACAAAGGGCCTAGTAATTGCCAAACAACCAACAAGATTCAGATTAGAAATAAACTACAAAAATTGAGCAAGTAAGTTTCACTATTTGGCAGTGCAAATATCGGTCTATGGGGACATAAAACAAGAAACAAGTACCCAATGTATTAAAATCTAACAAATATCTAGGTGTCTCAGAGACTTTATCTGGAACAATAAATACCTGAATATCGAAAGTAAAGTAAAAATTTAGAAGACAGTGTTGCGTCCGGTAATGACATACGCGATAGAAACACGACTAGAAACAAAAAATACCAAAAAAAATAGCAAAAGCAAGGAGATGAAAACGTCGAGATCCATTCTCGGAGTAACACTACACGATAGAATACGAAACACTGATATAAGAAACAGATGCGGTATAGAAGATGTGGTGAAATGGGTCACGAAACGAAGAGGGTGGAACGAATATATTATACGAATGGAAGATCTAAGAATAGTTAAGATCTGGAAAGACAATAAACCACCAGGAAGAAGACAACGGGGAAGTCCGCGACAAAGATGGATCCAAAGTTATGTACGAAGGTTGTCCGTAAAATATGTCTCCAATTTTTTCCGCAAAGAAAAACACGTTTATTTGCAATGAGCTATACATTGGACTTTTTACTATTTTTCTACATAATCCCTGTTGCGATCGATGCATTTTTGCATGCGGTGTAGCATTTTTCGTATACCCGTATCATAGAACCCTCCCGCCGCGGCGCGCAGGTAGCGTACGACCTCTTCTTTCAACTCCTCGTTGGTCCTGAAGTTCATCCCACCCAGGTGTGATTTCAACGCAGGAAAGAGATGATAATCACTTGGTGCTAGGGTCCGGGCTGTTTGGGGGTGTGTGACGTTATCCCATCCAAATTGGCTGATGAGGTCGGTTGTTGCACGTGCGGCGTGGGGACGAGTGTTGTCCTGATGAAAACGCACTCCCTCCGTCAGCATGCCCTTTCTTTTGTTTTCAATTGCACGGCGAAGGTTCTTCAAAGATTGACAGTAGCGATCAGCGTTTATTGTAGTCCCGATAGACATGAACTCGCACAACAATATCCCCTTCCTATCCCAAAACACAGTCGCCATCACTTTGTTGGCACACAATGTTTGTTTAACCTTTCGTGGCTTCGGAGATCCTGAATGCCGCCACTGACGAGACTGTTCTTTTGTCTCTGGTATTGTGTAATGTATCCAGGTTTCGTCGCCGGTTACAATTGAATCCAAGAATTCCTCGCCCTCTCAAGGAATTCGCGGGCGGCTTCAACCCTTTGCCGTTGGTGATCTTCGGTGAGCATTCTGGGGACCTACCTTGCACATACCTTGTGATAATGCAAATGCTCTACCAAAATCTTGTCAGTAATAGTCTTGCTGACATCAGAGATCAATTTGCACAGCTCCCGAATCATCACCCGTCGATCTTCAAGCATTACCCTCTCCACTTTTGCAATCATTTCGTCCGAAACTGATGGCTGTCTGGCACGCTGTTCATCATGGACGTCTGTACGTCCGTTTTTAAACTCCTCTCTGCACCGTTTTCGCACGTTTTTGATGTCCTTTCATTTTACATAACTGTCGATACATTTCTATAGGCGTAGTGTCCTTAGCACAAAAAAACGAATCACAGAACGTAACTCCCACCTGGCGGTAGCGGTGAGTAGAAGCTCCATAGCGGTCGGCTACCAAACCAAGATCAAGTGTCGCAGACAGCTCGGAGTGGTGGCGACTTGTAGGCGGGGAAACAAGCTACACGCCAGTGTTGCCAGATCTTGCGTTAAAATGTTCCTCGCACTCTAGCTCCTTGCAGACCTTATTTTACGGACAATCCTTGTATCATCCTCAATGGAGTCGTCACCCAATCCTCGATAACAAAACAGGACCAAGTTCTACAAATAAAGAAGAAGAAGAACGTTGCGGACAAACTAGAAGACTAAACATCGCAGTGGAAGAAACATTTAAAACGAATGGAAGCCGACAGACTAATCAAAATCGACTTTCAATATGGAGCACAAGGAAGACGATATTTAGGAGATCAGAAAAGAGATGGAAAGAGCAAGAATACAGAATCGTATTGACGCAGTGGATTATATCCAAATCATGATGGAGAAGAAGGTATGTTATACCTGGTTGATAGACTATTGAGGTACAAAAATTGAATCTAACAGTTCAAAAACATTGTAGCACTAATTTCTACACTAATATATGAAGAAACTCTGGATCTAAACCAAAAGTGGGTCGCGACTTTTGATTACAGTTTCCTATTTCGAGGGATTTAATCCGTTTGTTGTTTGTATGTCTTTTTTTAGATATGTTGCTCTTCTTTCTTAAGTGTGCACCTAAAGTAAGCTGTAGTATTCTCTAGCCAATAGCATATTTTAATTTCAATAATGTATTTTGTTAAAATTTAAACCCCATTTTACAGAAGAGTTTAGGAGTTCAAGTGAATACTTGATATCTTAAGCGAGAAAACCTACAGTGAGTTGCTTATTTTTTCCGTGGAAGCGGTAAGCATGAGTAATCTTCAGCTGGCAGAGAAAATATTGAACATTAAATTTTATGTAATCTAACAGTTTTAATGGGTCTATATTAATCGTACAGATTCGGCTCCTTTAGCTTGATGTGCCTAAAAAGATTTTGCATTTTCTTGACCTTTTAAATATAGTACTTTTGAGACACTTTCCCTTTACTAAAGATTGTATAATATAGACACAAAAATGTTTAATATTTCCTGAGCTGAGCAAATTGTTGTTTCTGTTTTAGCTTCTGTAATAATAGTAAATTTAAATAAAGAAAAGGTTAAAACAGGGAACTTCTAATTTCGTTGTATTTATAATTTTATTTTAGCTTTTACACCACAGGAAACCTAATTTTTTATACAGTACGCTATGGCAAAATATTCAAACACAAACATATTGTTCTAGCCGAAAAAGTGTTTATGTTTCCTCTGTAATAAATGTGTTTACTCCAAAAGTTTACGGCAAAATGTTAACAAAATATTTGTAATGGTTTAGTTTAGGACTGTTGCTTGAAGTTTTTATAAACGTTAACTGAAATTGAGGACCTTGCAGCAAGAAGGACGCAGCTCCATTTTTTATGCAAACCGGGGTTATGGGTTTGTTATATGGTTCAAAACATTTGCAATCTTTTGGTGCAAATGCGACGCAGATCCGATCATTGTTCATGCCTTATCTAAGCAATACGGGATATACGTCACAGGGTGTTTGGCGCAAGAAGGATGTAGCTCCCGGAGCTACTCCGTTTTTGCGCCAAACGCGTAGTCCAGTCGATATGAATACACAGCCAGATAGATTATATAACCAAAATTTGCCGCTAAAAAAACTGAAGTATGACAATGTGATGCAGCTGGCGAGAGAGTACGTCCCCAAACACAACTTACCATATTATGAAAAACTTACTTTTCTACAAGTCAACGATAGTAGTGACGTCGAACTGACCCACGATGACGACAACGGCGATAATAATGAATAATAATAAAAGTAAAGTGTATCTGTCAAATGAGTTAATAAAATGTTTTCTAAAACCTCGCATTTTTTTCAATAAGAAATCATAATTTATGGTATTTTTAAGGTTTTGTTGCAAGAAGGAGGTAGCTCCAACAAAAAAATATATATCCTGAGCTTCATATCTTATTTTTATTAAATGTTTTCTTGTATTTACAACTCCCAAAGTAAGTGCCTCGTTAAGTAAAATTGCGAAATTCATATCTGGAAAAATAAGGCTTAAAAAAAGTTTTTTTCAGTTTTCTCACATTTAGCATTTTTGGAGCTGCGTCCTTCTTGCTGCAAGATCCTCATTTGTGATGTGATGTCGACGGTGTTATGATAATAGCTTCTATTCGAAAAATTCCCATTTTACAAGACAGAAAAACTGTTCATATTCTATTTCTTTGGATAGATATTGGGTACTGACTATCAGTACCCAATACAACATGATTCTATGTGAAAACTTCAGAATATTTCTTCAAATTTAAAGATTTTGGTTGATTATTATTTGAAATATTTAGCTGGCAGACAGTCTATTTATTTTTTTGATAGAGATCTATCTATTAATTTAACTGAACGACGAGTGAAGAGTAAATTTAATACCTTACGGTTAGGCTGCATAAAAACGGGTATGAAAATAAATTAAATATTTCTTCTGCAAACTGTACTAAATAAATATAATAAATTGTAATTACACATACAGAAGGATATTCATAGTAACAGTCAATTTGTTAACAGTTTATAAACATATTACGGTAAATATAATAAAGAGTGTCCAAAACTTGATTGTATTAAAACATCGTACATATAAAAATAAATATTATCAAAACTTTCGAAATTAATACAACTACTTCGAAACAAGGTATTTTTTAAACAAAAAAAAAATAGTGATACGCTCAACAACTTTTTTGCAATTACCTTAAGAAAGATCACAGTCTTATAGCATAAATGTTCGCAGTCCCATTAGGTTTGAAAAAAGATAGAACAGCGTATCATCGTTTATTTCTCGATGTAATCGTTATCCAAACTTATTTTCGTCTCAAAGAGATTTTAATTCTAGATAAAAATACAAGATTTTCCACGGGTTCAAAAACACCTATTTACTGTTTATTAATCTACAGAATTTTCCTGAAATTTTCAACACCTTAATTGTCGCTATAGATTTGTTAGGGACTGTGTGGCCTACTTCGAAACAGTCATATTTAAGAGTGATTCTAGCGGTAAACTTGGATGTGTGCGAGAATGTGTTGTCATGAAGCAGCAGGAGTCTGACAGTTAACCTATTGCAACGATTAACCGTAAACGTATAGGTTCCATATCAAGTTGTTATGCTATTTACCACCAACTGTTTCTTTTTACCACTTGTAATCAACTAACAAGCATTACTAAAATGGACCACATGTGGCCTACGTGCATAGAGATGCTTGGAAAACCGCGTCCTAGATCTCGCTCTTTCAAATCAGCAATCAATCAACAGGTGTTCCAAAACATTACGTCATCAGTAAGTAGAAATTCTTTATGTTTCCATTGTTTAATTAAGTTTTCAGATCCCAGTAATGGATCCACGTTACAGCAATGCTTACAATGTGGTACGAACATGGTCTCTATGGCTATTCGAAGGTGAACGATTGTTTATTGTATATTTTACTTGTTTGATTATCACAAACAGAAGGGCTTTTCTGCACTTTTGGAAATCAAAATTGTTAATCACAACCTGTTCAATTCTTCTAGAAGAAAGTGCAATTTCTGCGGCTATTTCTATGACTTTAACTCGGTGACTAGCAAGAATAATTGTATCAACACGGACGATACTTTCATCTGTGATCACTTCTCTTGGCCTTCCTTACCCGGAATCAGCATCCATATCTTGTCCTCATCTCTGTTACCCATGATTTGACCTATGTATAAAATACATACAGGGTGTCAGTTTATAAACGTACAATCTGATATATTTCTGGAAGTAAAGTAGGAAAACGTTTTTACAACACGGAGGGGGAATCGTATTGACTCATAAGGTTACCTTGCCCATTCAACTCCTTAGGCTCTAAGTACCCTAAACAAAACTTCAAATGGTAACACCTATTTTGTGATAGCTCATTGAAAAGCTCTATATGCTATTCAGTAGTACAACCTCTTTGAGGACTCGTATCGGAAAAAATAAAAAAAAAGCTAAACCAATTATTGTAATTAACATTTAAAACTATTCGATTACATGTTACGATATTTACGATTGTTAAATTTTCCTACATTATTTTCCTTATTTGGTAAGTTAGTTTCGCTTTTTCTGAACATTTATATTATTATGTACGATGTTTTTTAGTCTGAAGATGAGACACAGCTGTCTTGAAAACGTTAACGCAGTATTACGCATTACTTCATTAATATACGCAGTATTTTATTAATATATTATATTTTGTGGGATCTGACTTTGTTTTTATTCTCTACGATTTCTACTCATCCCATTATGAAACCATTGGAAATCAACCAGTTTACTATTAGATTATATGTTCGAAGTGAGTTCTATTATTCTCTAGGCAATAGTAAAAAATATTCTTAAACTATCTCGGAGTATTTTGGAAGGTTTGTCGCCGAATAGTCGGCACTCCTGAACTATTTATTGTCGCAGTTGTGCAATGGACTGGGGCTGAGATTTGTAGACAACAGATTTTAAGTGACCCCATTAAAAGAAGTCCAATGGGGTCAAATCTAGAGATCGGGGGGGAGGGGGGCATTCTATTGGTCCTCTTCTACCAATTCATTGTCCTGGGTAATTTTAAATACAATAATTGGTTCTGAACCTTTTCTTTCTGAAACTAATCGGAAAAAAATAAGTTGCTACTACGGAACAGCACTTTCTAAGAGCTTTTCGATGTCAGTGGGTGTTACCATTTGAATTTTTTTAGGGTTCCTATAGCCTAAGGTGCCAGAGGCTGCCGTGGGTTAGAGGTTAGCTCGTTAGACTTCTACGCTGAAGGTCCTAGGTTCAATTCCCAGTACCGGAACGTCAGATTTTTCACGGCCGTTCTCACTCGCAAGGCAAGGGCAAACCAGCGAGGTATTCTGCCTAGTAAATTTTCTCTGGAGTAGAAGTGTTTACACTTCCCGTGGTTTGGAGCCCACGTTAATCTGTATGTTCTCTGTGCCTGTGGCGCTCTAGCACAGGTATAAGTGAAAAGATCGCTACGTCTCGTAAGAGATAAAGCACTCTAAGAAGAATAAGATAGCCTAAGAGATTGAATGAGGAATGTTTCCTTACGAAGTCATGTTGATTATACAGAGATATAACATATAGTGCGTTTTTAAAATGACATATACAGGCTGTATAACTATTTTAAAGCCATTGTCACATAGGTACGGTCGGTTTAAGAAAAAATGTATAACTTATATCGGAATAGCCACATTAAAATCAAATTTACCCGCTGTGACATACGATGTTGATAATGTTGTTAATACTCTACCGCTTTGGTCAGACTGGAAAATTTTAGAACTACCCTCGTATCTTACGTACTTTATATTTTGAAAGAGCTTATTGCAGTCTGGATTTGTACAACTCAGAACAACTATCTATTATTAACATTTTTACTTTTTCGGTTAAATATTGTTTCTGCTTGTATCATATAGGAAGTTGACGCTCGATTTTATTTTACAGATTTGATTATGATGATTATTTTTAGAAGGCCATTATTGTCTATTTTGAAATGTGTATCAGCTACTGAACTATCTATACATTTACAGGTTTGGCAGTTGGAAGTAAAAGCAACCCAATAATTAATACAACCAATATTTCGGTATTTTTTTAGGAAACTGTTCTTAATGATTTACTACATGCAGCTAAATTGCTCTCAGCTGAATTGTTTATTTCATTTTGATTAATAAATGCAAAAAATTTATGAAGTTTCGAATATTACATACCACCACACCATCTACAAAAATAATAAAAACTAAACTTTTGAACGTGTTACACCCAGAATCACTTAAAATAATTTATTTCGAAATGCCCACAGGTAGATCAAATATTCCTACATACTCTTCTAAATAACAAAGTGTACTCAATCGAAAAATACCTGTTTTTCTACAAAAATAATTAACTTAGTTAATAGATTTCCTAAAGTACTTAACGTTAATGAAGTGTGAGTTTTAGGAATTTGAACGACGGATCTTGTTTGCAAGAAGTAAGCCTCTTGCGGCTAGACTATCACGTTGACCCATAGTTCATGCCGCAAGCGCATACATCAAGACAATTATAATAGCAGTAAGTAATGTTGTGCTTTATTTACGATAAGTTTTCAATAAAATAGGTATTAAAAGATGGAGAGAATGCTATTTCCGTTTATGGTAATTGCAACAAGCAAAGTTTACCCAAGACTCTAATATACCTACTTAAAATATTTTTGTTTACTTAAAGGATAGTAATTCTCATACCACCCAGCTTATTCCGGCTCAGTACATTTCGTGCTATTCACGGGTCTAACATGGCCCACCCTTGAAAAAACCCACGCCCCAATTACAACTAAAATACCACAAACACCTTGGGAAAGTGCAATGATCAAGATTCAAACCTAAGTGACTTTGGTAGATTAACTCCGAAGCCAAGCGCTGCCGCCACTACTCTACAAAGGTCCTCCCCCACACTTAAATAATAACCTTAGTATATCCGTCTCTTTGTTAATAAAAACACCCCAAGCAAGATTGCTATATTCTAATCTTCATTTCCTTAAAGTATGCGTTGGAAGGAGAAACTTCTAACATTTCTTGTTTTTGTTCTTATTTCTCATTATGCCTACGGCTGTACTAAAATTCTAAAATTACCTAAACACAACACTTTACGTTTTATTAAACTTCCATTAAAGTAGATAAGGTCTACATTCTCCTGTTTTCGTATTGCCATTGATAATATAGTCATAATACAGTAAAGTTAATACCAAGATATAGCGATGCTGATATAGGTAGTGTTTGATGTTGTAGATTCTCTTTAAAATTTGATTTTGTTCAACACAGGGAGCTTATTACGAAGCTAATATTTACCTTTGCTTTCAATGTTTTTCAATTATGTTTATTTTAATACAAATTTAAATTTGTAGTTATAAACATACACAAAGTAACTGTCTGGAAGTTCTCTAACAATGAAACAGTAAAAGTGATTTTATATTAATTTTCTATGTTTACGTATACATTCACAAAATCAAAATATTTCTTACGAGAAAATTAACTTGTCGCTAGGTCGAAAAAATACTGCCATGAACGAAAATAACGAAATTGCATTTATGGAAGAAAAAGATGAAATATGTCTTCTTAGGCAAATGGGATTGAATCAGGTTCTCTCTTTCCTAGAAAACATGCTAATTTAAGCAAATAGGGTGATTTACTCATCATAAAGTAAAATTAGGTTTAATGGTTGTTATTCCTAGGCTAGTAAACATGTTTAGCTCATTTAGGAAAGCTAACGTATGTGTATATTACTTAGTGTTGATGAAAATTTCTAGCGGAAGGAAACTTGATTATAACTTCTAAAACACTAATTTTAAATAGAATACTAAAATTAGTAAAGCAATGGCAAAGACATCACTGTTGACGTTTAGAAAACGTAAATTGGTTAAGCTGTACGTTGGTCTCGATATACATACGCAGTACATAGGATATAATTAAATTAATTTATATTGCAATTGAAGGATTTGCTTCAGGTTAATAATCGGTGGTTTTTAGGATATGGGAGGGGGAGGAGCACTCTGCTATGATGTTACACGTTATTCCACCAAATGTACAATCTCATATAATATAAATTATGGGCAAATACGAGTCGTTTGTTTCATTGCTTCAGTGCTTTTATTGCATGTTATGAGTTGTTTGAAATTATCACTTAAACCAGAAATCAAGAGGCATTCATGTTCTTGTTTTCGTTTCATTTTCTGTGTTTAACACCAGAGGATTTTCGCCAACTACGTTTTCTTGAGCAGAAATTTTCTTTTTTGAATAACAACCGCCTAGGACCTATTAAAAAAAATCGACTTGCGCTAAGGACATGAGACTTCTGATGTTGCAAATAACCTACTAAAGTTGAAGCAATACCTAAATTTAAGGACCTACCAAATCTAACTTCATTTACTTTCGATTAGCTAAAGATATCGTTTTTCAATAATTCAAATCTGATTGAAGTATTTGTAACGATTTCCGCGCCTAAAAGAAGGCAACCCTTTTGACATATTTAGTGATTCTCCTGCTTATAAGACTTTTTAATATTTCGAAGTTACATATCTGTCAAATCAATGCGGTGCGTACTGGAGTTTCATAAGTTTGAGGGGGAAGGGATTCTAAAAGACAGTTTTTCGTAATTAGGTCAGTGGGTTATTGTCGATCTTGCCGGAAGTATACTGTGATTAGTGATTAGCTATTTTTTATAAATCGTTTGTCGATTGGGAATTCATTTTCCGCTTGGAGAGTCGCTACACAGGAGCTCATTTCCCATAGTTGTAGGGAAGCAAACCTCCAGGAATGTATTTCCAATATAGAATTTACTCCGGTAAAGAAGAGTTTGTTTGATGTTATGCCAGAGTCCATCTACTGGTGAGTTGGTTTGACCAGAAAATTTGTCTTGTCTTAATTTACAGAACCTTAATTCTAATCTCCGATAAATTTAATTTGGGCAAAATTCGTGCGCCTGGACGTCCCGAAATTAAGGCGACGCAGTAGAAAAATCTACATTCCTACGTATTGTTCATATTGTTACGCTGTCCTGGTCGAGTAACCTTGGGAGGGTTTTTCCCGAACCGAGTGGACGCCTGGGGCTATAGATAAGGGGTCTGGTGTACGGTCGAGCTGATTGCCGCCACATCTTGAACAAGGGAAGTGGATTTTAAAAATTGTATAACCTTGCCTTATTGTTTACGATTTCTTTCTCATTATGTAAGAATTAATTTATTAATTGATTGGGGTCACAGATTTGGGGATTTGTATACATATGTAATATTGTAATAGTCCACTTATTAGGAGAACAATTTTACTTAAAGCATATATACAGTTCACAGCTTGCATTTTTTTTGATCGTTTTGATCACCCATGAATTCGTCACGCGGAGGCTTTCTTCGTTACGGAATGCGCTAAAAATTACTGGTATCTTAGTTGAGTAGCGCAATAAAGGTCCGAAAAATTGTTTGAGAGTCGCCCAATTTAAAATTAGTTATTTTCAGTTCCAGGAACGTAAAATTGGACTGCTAATTTATTTTTCTTGTATAGAGATATTAGAATTGTGGGTTGTTTTTTTATTAAGTAAAAAGAGATTTGGTTGCAACGTGTCTTTTATTTTACGACGAATTATTTGGATTTAAGTCTACATAAAGGACAGATAGTAGATATAAAGGTAGGTGATTATTTATCTTGGGGTCCGACTTCCCATTTACCACCTCGTACGATGTTAGTAAATTATAAGTCGGTGGCGCCTATAAATTAATTGTTGGAACCTACTCCTTCTTGGATTGGGTTTCCGGGATGCTAACATCTGTCAACTTGTTAATTCTCTAACTAAGCAGTGGCGTAGTTATGAGGTTGTTTTTGTAAATCAACTAATTTTTGGTATGTAGTAAAGATTATAGGCGTGACATATTCATTTACCTTTCCCATACCAAAACAAAGATAGCGAAAGAATTAATCTAGTACAATTTTAAGCGAAATATTAATTTTTGATTTCTAAGAATCTAAAACGTAGTTCACACCAGATATCTGAGTATACTCAAACAGAAATAGAAGTAAAAGATATTATTTTTTTCCATAAGTTAATCTGACACGACAAACTTATTAATGCTTTGGCAAAAGTTGGCATAGATGACAAAGATCTACAAATTATAACTAACCTCTACTGGAATCAATCCGCATACGTTACGATAGATGGAGATGATTCAGACGAGATACAGATAAAACGAGACGTGCAACAGGGATGTGTTTTGTCACCCCTGCTATTCAATATTTACTCCGAGCAAATATTTAACGAATCTATGCAAGACATAGATGTTGGTATATTATTAAACGGAATGGGAATGAATAACATTAGATATGCGGGCAATGCAATCATATTCGCGGACAGCTTACAAAGTTTAAAAGAACTCATATCAAACATTGAAATGATCAGTCAACGATACGGACTTGAACTGAACATACAAGAAGCAAAATACATAGTTATCAGTAGAAATACAATTCCACCCAAACCCTTAATAGTAAACTCCCAACCAATCGAAAGAGTAACATCAATGACATACTTAGGTACATCGATCAAGGATCAATGGGACCATTCTAAAGAAATGAAGTGCAGGATTCAGAAAGCCAGAGCAACATTTGTTAACATGCGGAAAATGTTTAAGACTCGAGATCTAAATTTAAATACAAAAATTCGACTATTAAGGTGTTATGTATTTATTCTCTGTCCTATTGTATGGAGCTGAGACCTGGACTCTGACGGAAGCATCAATGAAGAAACTCGAGGCATTTGAGATGTGGACGTACAGGTGAATATTGAGAATATCTTATGGTGACCATGTGACGAACGTTAAACTACTGCAAAGAATGAATAAAACAACCGTAAACGTAAAAACCATAAAAATAAGAAAGTTGCAATATTTCGGACATCTCATGAGAAATGAACAACGCTATGGGATACTTCAACGGATATTACAAGGTAAAGTGCTAGGAAAGAGAGGACCCGAATGCAGGCGCATCTCCTGGTTGAGGAATCTAAGAACTTGGTTCTTAATAACAAAGACAGACTTCTTCCGAACAGCCGTCAACAAAGTCCAGATTGCCTCATTGATCGCGAACATCCGGAACGGATAACGCATGTGAAGAAGAAGTTAATCTGTAATTTTCAATTATGGTATTATAGGCATATGTAGTGGTGGGCTAAAGGCCAGCGGGTTGGACTTTTACACTGAAAGTGTGGGTTTCAACTTTCAGCACCGGAACATTTCATTGGAGGAAATAGTAAACTTTCGAAAAAATCCACACTTTGTATGATATCAAAATTAAAGTCCGCAATTTTTCTCAATTTAGAGTTTAGCCTTATTCGTACAAGATTGGTCTAGTTGATGACACTGATCTTCTACTGTCTATATCCTCATGTTTAACAGTTTAGGCTTCATTTCAACTGTACTTAGGAACCCTTTTTAAGTTAGCTGGTACGACCACTATCTGTGCTACTCTGAATGTACCAGTAATGTAAATGAGTCCGATAAGAACTATTTTAGCAGATGAATTGTAAGAACATTAGTATATCTTACGTCTTGTGGAACCCTAAAATGTTAGTCAAATATGCTATCGTAAAGAGGCAGGCTGTTTTCATGAAAATGCGTGATTATTTTTCATACAATTTAACTCCCTCTTTGTAATCTTCTTCATTGGTACTTTGCTAGTAACTATATTTTAAATTTTACGTTCAACAATATTATCTATTTATGTATTACCTGTGCACGTTGTATGAAAATCTTTTACACACGAACTTTTCGTAGTTTTATCCTGATAGTAAATATGGAATTCTATATTTTGGATCTATAATTAACAAAGTATGATAAACACAGTTGGTACAAGTTAATTTTTCTGCTTCTTCAAGTACTTTGTTTCTTACGAGACTTAACGATTTTCTCTCCTATTCCCAAGTTGCGCATTTTAAAATACCCCAAATATAGAGGAGGATTAATTAAGGAGGGAAATGAAATACGAGAAGATGTGAATGCTCGCGTAATGCAAGGGAGTAGGTGTTTCTACGCGCTACAAGATGTGCTAAAATGAAAAACGCTTTCAAGAAACTGTGAAATGAAAGTGTATAAAACGGTAATAAGGCCTGTGGTGTTATACGCAGCAGAGACATGGAACCTCACAAGAAAAGAAGAACATATGCTGGAGACATGGGAGCGGAAAATATACGGGCCGGTACAAGAGAATGATGGGTGGAGGGTGAGAATGAACCACGAGCTCAAAGTAACGTTTAAAGGCCGGAGTATTACTAATGAAATACGAAGCAGACGTCTGAGTTGGGTAGGACACTTGCAACGCATCTAGTGTTAAGAAAGCTCTAACGGGAAAAATTGTTGGAAAGAGGACACAAGGAAGACCAAGAAGTAGATGGAATAACAACTTGAAAGTGACATACAGGAGCTCGGAATAAAGAACTGGAAGAAGAAAACAAAAATCAGAAAGGAATGGGCAAGAATTGTAAGAGATGCGATGGAAAAACTGCAACAACATACATAACGGCAATAACAGCAGCCTGCCACAAACAGTGATGAGATGATCAGACAGCCTTGTTGACTATATCAGCAGGGTTTGGGGGGTGGGCAGCCGCTGCCTCCTGTGAAAGACTAGACTCCGTAAACCGAGAGCGAGGCTATGGTCCTTCAAGGACTAGAGAAGCGAAGGAGTAAGTAAGTAAGTAAACATTGAGGAAGTACAGCTTAACGTGGGTTTCGAATTATGGGAATTGTAAACACTGCTATTTCAGAGAAAATTTACTAGGCAGAATATCCCGCTGATTTGCAATTGCCCTGCGAAGGAGAACGCGCGTTGAAAATCTCAAGTTGCTGTACTGGGGATTGAACCCGAGACCTTCAGCCTAGAAGTTAACGCGCCGAACTCTAGTCCACTCCCGCCACTAAACCATTCTAAGAATCTCCCTTAATTTCATTATCCTAAACCTTACTGTAGCATCGTAATTTTGACTTAAATCTATCACATTTTTAAATTTAAGGCAATAATAATCTCATCAAGCCATATTATATCTCAAAATATTTACTTGCATATATTGATCGGACATTTGTTGTTTATTGACTATATTCCTATTAGAACGTGTATTTTGTACATTATATATATATATATATATATATACACACAGGGTGAGTCGGAAGAAACGGACCAAACTCCAGGAGTGTATTGTACACGTGAAAATAATGTAAAAAAAACTCAAATTTTGTTATCCGGTTTTAATTTTCTTTTTCAAGTTATAGCGTAATTAAAAATAAACAGACAGTTATTTAACGTTAATTTTTGAGTCGTACGATTAAAATGTTACAAAATGCCACACACTTATTCAAATTTGGAATATGTAAATATGGTGTTTGTTTAGGGTGTTTGTAATGGGAATGCTACAGCTGCTGTTGAAGAATATCGTCAACAGTTTCCACATCAGAGACAACCTAATAAAAGTGTATTTATCAGAGTATTCAACAAACTGTGCGAGACTGGAAAGCTTTCCAGTGTTAATATAACATGTGAACGAGCTACTCGACAAGATTTGGAAGAGGTAGAAGATATTCTGGGTTTAGTAGCAGAAGATGCAACGATCAGCTCACTAAGAATTAGTATTCAATTGGGCATTCCACAAACAAGAGTAATAAACACACTCCACGAGCAAGGCTTACATCAATACCATGTACAGACAGTACAGCACCTACAACCGGAAGATTATCCTAAACGTATGGAATTTTGTAGGTGGATAAATAATAATCCTGATGTTGTATCGCGCATACTTTTTACAGATGAAGTAACATTCACCTGTGACGGCATCAATAATACTCACAACTGTCATGTATGGTCAGACGAAAATCCCCACGCAACAGTCAAAAGTAATTTTCAACATAAGTTTTCGGTAAACGTGTGGTGTGGTATGGTCGATGGTTATTTAATTAGCCCTTTCATTTTGGAGATTCGCCTCACAGGAGACAACTACTTACATTTTTTACAAAATGAATTGCACGGACTAGGAGAAGATGCTCCTTTAAACATCATAATGCAAATGTACTACCAGCACGATGGAGCTCTTGTGCATTTCTCTCGCCAGGTCAAGCAATATTTCTGGACTAAAGATTTCCAGGGCGTTGGATTGGTCGCGGTTGTCCTATGAGTTGGCCTCCAAGATCTCCAGACCTCACAGCACTAGATTATTATTTATGGGGCTGGTTCAAAGATGAAATGTACAAAGTAAAAGTGGACACTCGGGATGCACTAATTCAACGTATTAGAAATGCTGCAGCCGATCTTAAACAAAGACATAACTCAATCAGCAGAGCAACAGGCGCCCTTCGTAGACCAAGCAGAAAATGTTTAGAGGTGAATGGCGGTATTTTTGAACATTTATTATAAGAACGCTATGATTACCAAAACGTTAATGTATGAAATTTTGTTTATTTTTAATTGCGCTATAACTTGAAAGAAAAAATCGGATAACAACATTTGAGTTTCTTTACATTATTTTCATGTGTACAATACACTCCTGGAGTTTGGTCCGTTCCTCGCGAGTCGCCCTGTATATAGAGGCCTTTAAGGCCGATGGCTTTTTCAATAACTTTTGTCCATATCTGGTATTTTGTACATTTGTAACTTAAGTTCTTTTTTTAGAACTACGAAACAATTTTAATATTCAGTAACCGTTCTTCTTCATTTTTATGTTTATTTTGGCTAGATACCACATGATAATTATTTTGTATTACATTGTAATGCATTTATACCATATATCTAAAAAGAGTAGAAGTGCTAGACATAAAATGTGTTGATGTTTGTATCAAACTGAATATTATTCTCTCGCGATATAATTTGCAGTTCATTCGCGGAAGCTATATATTAGTAGCACTATCGACAGTGCTTTCAAATTTATTTCCAATTCCATTATTCTATAGCTTTGTTAAGAACTATAAATTGCTGCAGTATATTTCATACTGTGTTTGCTGTTAGTGACAACAATATCTAAAACCACAGACTTAAGTTTCAATTTCTATAACCTAAAATGGGATGTTATGGCGTAATATAATTTGTTGAATTAACAGTTCCAGCACTGTGGAATATATTTTATAATTACATTTTGTATTTCGTTTAAGGTATTTATACACAATTTGCGATTACCTATGATCAATTCCCAATAATCTGAAAATTCAAGACTGTTAAATTAAAATATAGAATACGGTTTTCAGAACCAGGTTATATACGATAAATAAACTTTCTTATTCGATTTTAAAATAACACACAAATCTCGTTTTGTTGCAGTAGTAGACAAGTCCTTTATTAAATAGATGACGATCGTGGGAACGCCCTGCAATATACAGGGTGATTAATTACATATGCGATAAGATTGAATCACGTATAGCTCAGGGTTGTTAACACCTACATTACCTATCTTTTTTTCAAATTCGACTACATTACGGAGATATGGCGCTCCAAAGTTTTGTTACATGAATTAACTAAAATGTAAATAGCTTTTTTGTTGTTTTGGAAAGCTTAATCAATCAAGAAAAATGTGTGCGAAAAGTGGATAAAATCTGACCGAGAAGTGATGTAAAAGTTTATAAATTAGGTGTACGTATTTAAATTGTCACTTCTATTGGTCAAATTGGTTAAATAACCCTCAAAATGTTTTCGCAAAAAACTGTAAACAGCTTTTTGTTGGAAAACCGAATACTAGTTTAGAAGCTCCTCAAAAAATTTAGACTCTTAATCTCATTTTCAAGATACACCCTAATTTACAAATATTTAAACCAAATTTTTCAGCTCTTGTTCAGATTTCATCTACATTTCACAGTCAGTTGTATAGTTTTCCACACTGTAAAATTTTCGAAACAATTCTTATCATAATAGGACAAAAACCAACAAAGGTATTTACATTTTACTGAATTGATGTAAAAGAACTTCGAAGGGCAACATAACAGTAACAAGGCTGAATTTAAAAAAAATTATTAGGTGACAGGAGGAAAATAACCTCAACTATAAGTGGTTAAAGTTTATATCATTATACAATTTATGTTAATATGTCTTCCCCTTAAACTGACTCATTGGCCAAACGTGTATCACTTTTACTAAAACATATTTTTTTACAACTAATAATAGCCGAGTAAATTAGGTGGTCCTGAAATCAAAAAAATGTTCAGCTGAAAAAGCACAACCCTGTTTTATTAAAGTAAACTTAGCGGCAATGTATTTAAAAAATTTCTTGTAGTAAAGCCATACATTTTGCTTTAACATTTTATACACCAACCTGGGGAAATCATTTGCTTCACTTACATTCATTCCATTGAGCCAATCACAGATATCAAATCCTTGTCAACAATCAATCAAATTAACTTCACGGTGACAAAACGTTTGTCATGATGAATAAGTGAAAATTGCTGAATAAAATTAAAAACAATCCTACCTCAACAACAATTTGTTTTTTTAATATTGATCTAAACAAATTTGGTAGAAATAGAAGTAAGTGTATTTACAGCTGGTTTTTGTTGTTGCTGCTTTAACTAGTATTTAGGAATAGAGAGATCAGATTTATAAGCACCCAAATGCATGAACAATATAAACATTTAAATATATTTTTATTGTTTGCTTAACTAAATGTGCACACAAATATGCGCAATTAAAAGTTAATTTCAAGATGCCAATAGTTCATTATTCAGTTGTATAAAAATCAAGTTATTATGTTATAAAGTGCTTCCGTTCAATTATTTATGCTGATTGATCAATGTGGAAATGCCACTATTTGCAGTTTTGTTCTCCTCATTTAATTAGAATGTGCTACTTTCTATAATACATAAATTTCATATTTTCAGTTGAAGTGTTCGATATATTTTTTAATACCAAGTCTTAGTTTGTAGCAACAAAAAAGTGTAGCCTATATTTATGAGCAAATAATCCTGATTAGTTAATTATCAGGATTACTAGTTATATTACAGCTGATAAAATTAGAAAACCGGTTAGTTCTTCAGACACATTTTTAAAATTTTGCTCCACATATAAATGCCCTTATATCGACACTATGACATTGAATAAGCGGAACCAAAATTGTGATTGTGATCATGTATAACTTTTCGATGAAGTTTTACGGTAATCCAGTCAGAATAATATTAAATAATCAAAGTAATTTATTTTAAATGCTTGATTAGATTATTAACTGATTCTTAAAAATGTTATAAAGCAGAATTATTCTGTTAAAATACAAATATAAGTTAATTCAAGCTGACAAACTTATGTATGGGAAATTCCACCTAAAGTTGCGTCAACGGTTTGTGTGTAAATTACAAAGTGGAAATTTTTTCAGCAATTGTTTCGCAAACAAGTTGGTTAATATCAGCTTGGTTTTCAATAATTCAAATTTTATATTGGTTGCAAACGTTTATTTTAAATATAAACATAAGAGTTGGGCAAACGGGTGCTCTGCCCGTGCCAACTAAGACATAAACATTACAACGTACAAAATGCAAGTGTGTACAGCAATGAGCAGTCTGCACGTGCTCGAAAGGGGTCGGCCAGTCTCGCTACCCGATCGAGGGCTGTAACCCCCATAAACAAAATAGGCGGTAAATTTAAAATCTTAATTCTAATATTGAGTACAAGCATGCACCCCGCCTTGAAAGGCCTGGGCTTTCAAACATTATAAACACAAAATAAATCAAAACTGTCAAGTTATAAATGTAAAGGAAAATAACCTTCACACCACATTCACTTTCATTACA
>JABXWE010022349.1:0-27826 GCA_014611495.1 Limonius californicus | reverse complement strand
AATCAATTTGAGTGTTATAAGTGGCGTCAAATTATACTAACAACTTAATGGTCAATTTATATGTTTAGATTTATTTTAAAATTTATTATTAATATCAAGTTACTATATTGCAAAATTCTGGTATATATGTGTATGTATCTATAGAGATTTTTATTATTATTTATGTTTACAAAAAAAAGAAAATTAATATTTTTCGTCTTTGAGAAAAAAAATAAATTATTAAAACGTATAAAAGGTTTTTCCTTATATATTTGAAGGGTTTGTAATGTGATAATACATAGTTCTTGTAATACAATTCATGGAGAGCTGCATACCTGAGAACTCCTAGTTTTTATTTACATCGAATAGAAGGACATCTGCAAGACGTCGGAAAGGTTTTCCTGAGGCGCAGGTTGGGGAGTCCGGATTCTTTTGAGACTGGCCCATGTCAAAGTAAGTTTAACATTTACCAATATGGAATGATTAATGATAACTATGATAAGAAGAACATATGACATTTTACCTGTGAACGTCAATATTATCTTTGATATTTAAGTGTTGCGTTAACTTGGAGAAAAATTATTCATATAGCACTAGCCGACTGTATTTGCATGATAGCAAGATAAAGTAAGTAAATAATTCTTACCAATGTATGTCATACGAAATAAGCAATTTTTTGACACATTCAGAACCGACTACTGAGGTGATTTTTATGCACTACCGAGCTTATAACCGTGGTATTTGTATTGGTATAAATATTGTATAAACTTATTTCGGCTATCTCATATTTAGCCTGGCGCCCAAAGTTAAATTGTACTTCATAACATTTGAAAACACTTATAAAGTTTTATGTTATTTTTAAAAATTGTTTAAACCAACATAATTGATAATTTAATTTATTCATTTAAATTCAGTCACTATCAGTCATCTCAATATATATATATATATATATATATATATATATATATATATATATATATGTATTTTTTTGTAAACCTAAAATCGTGGTACATCGTGGTTGCGTTACGTCACAGTCAGATCAGCTGTTTGCTCGTGGATAAAACACGCGCCACTAGTATGCTTACAGTACTTAATTTCATGGTGATTGTGAAACAAGGAAATGTATTCTTTTATAAAGGATTAGTTAAGGGTAGGAAAAGGATTTCTCGGTTTTTAAATTTTAAAATAACAGAATTGTACGCAATATGCAAAAATCGATAGGTCAAATATCTTCTTAGAATGTAGCTTAGCTATTATAAACACAACTTTGCCTTTTGCCCATAACTCAAAAACTAAAAACGATAAATTAATTTTTTTATAACTCGCCAACAAACAGTAGCGTAAATAGGGGTATGCAAGGTATGCCCTCGCGTAGGGGTCCGAAGCCCCAGGGGACCCTTAAATTGTTGCTGAACTAGATTTACATATTTAAACTTTAAATTAAAAATGAAAATAGAAACTGATTGTGAGTTTTGCCCCTGTAAAACATATACCATAGTATATGATGCAGATAGGGAGGGGGTCCCCAGATATTGTGAAGTGTGTGATTTATTTATATAATATTTATCACTGTTTGTTACCGTAGCCACACATATATTTACATACTTGAGAAATAGTATGGCGCAAGATCGATTGTCAACTTATCATTGTTGAGAATTGAAGCTCAAATGGCTGAGAAAACAGATGAGACGTGAGAAGACGTAAATTTTAATGAAACTGTTTTCTTTAATTTATAATGATTTTTGGCCATCAGTTTTATTAACCGTATTATATTAATTATCAAAAATTAGAGAAGATAAAAAGATTAGTATGAGTCGAGACAAATTAAAAGGAGTAGAAAAACTTTAGCATATATATCTTTATAAAATAAAGCGGGCTAATAAAGCCCACCTACGGAGGAATATATATTTTTTAAACACTGAATTGAAAAAAATATATATTATTGCCAACTAACTGAATGGGCCTTTGAGCTTTATAAAAAATATATAAATGTAAAACAAATTACGAGCACGTTGTTAAATCATTTAAAATAGAAAACACTACATTGTATCTTATAACCTGGTAAGACAGGTATTAAGGCCCACATTATTAATAACAGTAAACTACTAAAATAGCCAAGCACAACATATTCTTTGTTTACAAAAAATCTAAGTAACGCTAAAAATAATTTATTAACGCGTATTAAAACATAATAAGGGAAAGTTAACATACAGCATACAGTCTGGGCCGACAAAATATACTGTATCTTCTTCTGTCAATCCTATGCACTTCTCACGGGTCCAATAACTACAGGTAATACACCTTAGTATGTCAGCAACATAATCCGCATAGCAAACTACATATTCCAAATTTTCTTACGTTTTGGATTGTTATGTTCCTTTGATTTTGCCGCTTCTTACGGACTAAACTCTTATTTTATTGGTGGCTCCGTAGCCGATTACTATCTTATTATTTCCCGAATACAGTCTAGTGGACTATTGTTTTGTTATCCTAGAGAAATGCCGATGAATATTTTGTCTACGCGCTTAACCGTGAACGTTTGCTGGAAATTTCCTGCCCTTAGAAGTCATCATAACTTTTGATCTAAATGGTAGCCCATCTGAGTAAATTGGCTTCATTCTCTTACATTTAAAAAGGATTACGGGAGTAATAGCATGACCTAAACCATTAGCACATGCAACGTTTTCAGCATGTTCTTGTAAAACTAAATGGACCCGTCTAGCACTTTTTGCAGCTAGGACGGATTGCTGAAGGTGAAACATCAAGCGACACCCCTTTTCATTAATATTGCAAATTTTAGCAGCATTATTTTTTACACCAATGCATTTTAACTATTCTCCCAGTTTTTCAAAATGGTCATTGACGATATAACGATTTAATTTTTGTGCTCGAGCGGGATTCATTGGTTGAGACTTTCGTTTGGAAATTCTAGGATGATTCTTCATAAATGTTCTAAACCATTACCTTCCAGTAAGGTGTGTTCTTTCATTAAAACAATGTTTTTGTTTTGTTCTATGTATTTATATCCGGATCTTCTCAAGGTCTTGGGTATAAGTGGGAAGCCTTTTTTTTTAACCTAATAATGTTAATCTCCAAACCAGTCTCTTGCTGTTTGGCCAAAATTGTTTTTCTGTCTAATTTTCGCCAGGTGTTTTCTATTTTAATATGATTTTGGATAGTTCTCCTGGGATTTCCACATTTGTTATGAACGTACCGTTGAGATTTTCCTTTTCCTATGAGATCGAATGCTTCATCTAATATCTCTTCATTCCAGTTTGCTCCAATAACTACGCACATTTTACCCATCGTCTAAAAAAAAATCTGTAGCAATATTTACAGGTTTTCACAGAAAATAAGGTCCGGGCCTTATATTCTGCAAAAGCGATATCGTTTTTAATTAAAGGTTATATAAACACAACACTTAATACAACATTAATGTGCATCGGTAACAAAACGGCATAACTAAGGATTCATAGCTCATGGCAAGTAAACAGTTTGGATTATTTAAAGAAAAGTTATTTGCTTACCCAGAAGAGCATTTCTGTATAAAACACAGGCCATCACAACTCGCGACGTCATAGTTAGAAACACGATTGTCAGATAACCACTGTTTTGTATTGAATAGACATTGAGTACCATCCTATTGTAATGGAGGGCACTAGATACACTTAAATGTATTTTTTTGTGTGTAAATGAGCCATGAGTTTTATTATCTGCTGGGCCTTGTTACCCCCCGATACCTTATAAACATTATGTATTTAAACCAATTTTGATTATGACGTTTCCGATACGAGAGTATCTTCTACGGTCAGACAATATATTATTTATGTTATAAGGAGGGCTCGTATTTACTGTTCTGTGTTTCTAAATAATTTAGATATGTAAGCTGAGTAAATCAGGATATACTATTAGCGTAATGTCTACATATGGGCCTGTCTGTCTTCCAGTCTGTAAGCAGTAGTTATTTATTTATTTGTTCACCAATACCTACCACGGCGAACGAAAAGTCTTAGAAACAATTGATCCCAAAAAAAGAGCCGAATTAAGACCGTCTGATGTCAGCACAGGGTCGTACCGAGGCCCCAATTGTTTGACCTTCTTAAACTTTATCGACCTAAAAAAACATTTCACAATTTGTCGAGCACAAAAAATTACGCACTAAAATTGCTCAGTAGTTAATTCAGCCCTGCTAAAAGTCATCATTATTAAAAAAGTTAGCTCTTAAGACAACATCAATGATAATGGCGAACGGCTAGTCACTCTATCCAAAGAACATAGACTGAAAATAGCCAATACTTTTTTTGAACACAAGGCCATACACCAATACACATGGATACAACCAACAAGAGGGATCCGATCGATTATTGACTTGATAATCGTTTAAAGAGATCATGACATGGCAGTGAAAGACGTAAGGGTATACAGACAATGGGAATGTGGATCAGACCACCACATATTAGTAGAAAATTTATATTTATGGATCCGAAAAGATAAGTAAGAGGATAAGAAGATGATGACGTACACACCGAACATCTCCGATATCCTATATACAAAATCGAGTTGTTAAGATAAGAAAGCATCAAGAAATTATTTCAAGATAGGCTAAGAGCGAAAGTAGAAACAACTCTAGAAGAAAAACCAAACGAAATGTACGAACATTTAAAAAAATGCATACACGGAACAGCACAGGAAGCCCCGGGTACGGAGGAAAAAAATCGAGGACGACAGAAGTATTTAGTACAGTACTGAAAGATAAAATCGATTTTAAAAAACAAATCTACAATAATTGCTTAACCAAAAAAACGCCCGAATCCAGACAACAATATGTGGGATGTACAAGACAAGTGAAATCGCAAGTTAAACTTGACCAGAACGAACATTGGGATACGGTTTGTAGGAATATAGATAATATCGTAAATCCAGGGAACCGTGGAGAATAATAAGACAACATCCCCTGTATAAGACAAATAATAGAAAAAAATAAAGCCAAAAATTTAGAAACCCATATGACTTTCGTAGATTTAGAAAAAGCCTACGATAGCGTGCCCAGAAATCAGTGGATTGCCCTGGTAAAAGACTTGCATCACGATACCAAGGCATACATCAAAATAGGAGGAAAGCCTACAAGAAGTATCCAAAGGACTGAAGCAGGACTGCAGAGAGATGGTATAAGAAATGTGGAAGAATGGGAATCCCAATCGGAAATAAAACTCTACACTCTTATGTTCGCTGATGATCAAGTCATATTTACTGAGGACGGAGAGGACATGACGTATACCTTATGCTACGAAAATTAAAAGAAGAGTACGATATGTGGGGGTTAAATATAAATTTAAAAAACAGTATATGTATATCGGAGGACAAACAAATGAAGTAAGAGTACATAACGAAATAATCAAACCATGCAGTTTAGATACTTAGGTTCAATGATATCCGACAAAGGAAGTACGGAAGCAGATATACAAGATAAAATTATTAAAGGACGAAAAGCGATAAAAGTTCTGCACGGAACAATATGGAATAAGAACCCCACAAGAGACACGAAAAGGGAGATTTTTGAAAATAAAATTCAGGATAAAATAAGAACGGTTGAATTAGATTTTATGAGAAGGTACCTGCAGTACACACGACAGGATCGGATAAGAGCTAAAAGGACATGGCAAGAAATGGGAATAACAACATCAATCACAAGAAGACTGCAAAATAAAACACAAAAATGATTCGGACACGTTGAGAGAATGGAGGAAGAAAGATGACCAAAACACATTATGAAATGATCACCACGAGGCAAGGGAAAAAGAGGAAGACCACCTATTAAGTGGAAGACCTACGAGAACAACCTAATGATGGAAAATGATCGAAATGAGGGTGATTGGGAAGATAGAGATATGTATGTGTGTGTATGTGTGTGAGAGAGAGAGAGAGACAGCTCTTAAGATCCTTGCATTTTTGAAGGGCCCAAGAATTCGAGTTACACCACTACCAATAAATTACATCACTTTGGTGCAATTTAACCGATTTCGCCTCCTTCTCGATTCCAATGGTAAGAGTGTAATTTGATACAACTTGTATGTTAGACAGTTTACTATATTTTTCTCCATTAGGTATCATTATAATTTCTAAAGTATTTAAAAACTCTTTGGCTGTGTCTATTAATTTAAAATTAGCGCTCAAACATTCGTTGTAGATTTATCCACCTGTTCGACAGAACACTTTTTAAATTCAAACTATACAGAATTCTGTTATTTATCGGTTTGCATTAGGATATCTCATGTTTTATGTGAACCAGTAAAACTATCTTCAGCGCCTCTGGTAAGGAGATACACACCTACGCTTTGTATCTGTATTTGATTTTAAAGTTAGATGATTCGGTTCCGCACTAAAGGTTTTAAACACTGCTAATGTTTTCCGCCACTTTCAAATATATCCATTAGTTCATAGTTATAGCAAAGAGCAGTATATTGTATAAATATACTAATATAGTGCTCTTTGGTTATAGCAACAGTGACTTGAAATACTAGAAAATTATAATAAATAAAAACATCATCTAACACTAGAAACTTGAAATAAATCATGATGTTGCCCACGCAATTATTATCAAAAACTGTGTTTAAAAACTTTATTTTGCACCCTATCAGATACATAATTTGGCTTTCTCTTGCCTAACCTTCCTAATTCTATTAAGTTTGGTGTAAATATAAAGGATTTCAGGCTGCTCTTGTACAAAGCTAGAGAAAGAAATTTTATCACTCAAATAAAATTTCTTGCCCAATTTTTTCCAACTACATTGGTAACTTGATTTGATTTTTTAAATTGCTGTAGTATTTGAATATTTCGTTGCCATCATCAGTTGTTTCAACGATCAAATACCTTCCTATTTAGTACTTCAGCAGTATGCTGCAATTTACTGGCCCTGCTATATAGAGCTTTCGCCTTGGGCATTAATTCCTCCTGTCGTGAAATGTCCACCAATTGCAGTAATGATTCTAAAAACAGAAATAATTAGTTTTGTAAATTAACTCAAAACTAAAAATATTTACTCTTTTTCATGGCCACACTGGTCTTTGATACCTTTCTAACTTTCTTTATGATTTTCTTTGTTTTTTTACCTGCTATAAGACTAGAAAATAGGTTTTCTTTTAAAAGCCACTTTATTCATTTTACCAGTAACACCACTTTCTACTGCCTCAAAACAAAACATGCATTAGAGATAATCCCTATATATTCTTCCAAGATACGACTGGTACATCCACTCAGGATGGACCTGGTATATCAATTATGGGAGGTGCTGGTTCAGCACCTCTGGACAGTGTAAGCATGGGCAACGTCTCGTCAGCTGTTTCTAAAATAATATATAAAAATTTTAGGAATTCAACATCTAACACCAGTAATTAGTCTATTACCAGGCGCTTTAGTAAATGACATAAACTCACACAAAGGTTTTTGCATGGGTTATTCAGACATTGGCTCAAACTAGAACAAGTTGTTCTAAAACAATTGCAATCTTATTACAAACAGATATACAATATATCAAGGGTACAGCACTTGCCAGGCAAATTCATGGTTGGAATAGCATATACAAATAGTTTGCCTTTCCTTTTAAAATAACACTGCTAGAGGTGCAGTTTGCAGACTTTTTTCCGGAAAAATCGTTTGTGTGCCGTTTTCTAAAGAGGCAAGGGAACATGTTATCATAATATGTTTTACAGGGATTATTTGAATATGTTTCCGAAATTGTTTTTTTTTTGGATTTTTTTAGGTCACACGTGGGTAGTTTAGATTTGCAAATACAATGTACCTACATTGAGAAATTCAAGTAAGAATACTTACCACAAAACTGAAAAATGGTAGCTTGATCAACGGAACACACAAAGAATTCCATGAAATAACATTAAAAAGAAAAACAAAAGAAAAGAAAAAAATTGAACAAAACCTTTCTTTAAAAAATCGCAAATGATTTTAAATTTAAACCGTTAAAGGAAAAGGCGAAGAACAAGGATTGGGCAAAATTTATTACAAACATTTTAAGTGAAATGTAATTTAGTTAAAATGTACCTTGACACCTAACGGTAAAACAAAGTTATTGATTAATAAATAAATAAATAATTGTCAATATTACAATATATTAGGTACTTTCGGCTTAGACCGCGAAAGTAAATTGTAATATTGACAGTTCGAGAAACCGCGAAAGCCTCAAAGAATAAATAAATAATTGTTAATAACAACGGAAAATCCAACTTCCTTGATTACGTATTTTACCAAAATCTACGAAGAGGGAATTCTGTGAGTCAGCATAAATTTAAAATTGTTGGCGGCATTATTGTTACAAATTTTCGTGTTATAGATTGTGCCACCTTCAGTGATTTATTTAAACTGCTTATTGCAGATTTTGCTTGAAACTGTATTATCATCGTAACGTACAGCGCCATCTCTTGAAGGTCCACACTTTTAATATTAGGGTACAGTGCGGTATTTTCAATTATTCCACTCTGTATTCCTTGTACTAATGTTGTGCGTCTTAGCTTTATTTTACTTATACAGCAATATTGCAATAATATGTATTGTATATTATAGTGTACATTTTTTTTTCTGTATAATTGTTTTGCATTGTTTTTAGAAATGCCATGCTAGTAAACACTAAAGGTAGGTTAGAAGATAGAACGTTTAATGGGAACCAGGGACCTCCTGTTTAAATCTTAAAATACCTAACCTTGATTATGAAAGGAATGCTGAATATAGAACCCTTTAGAAATGCCTGCAAGAAACAATTACGGCATTTCTTACATTCACAGTAATTTTAAATAATTCATAGCATTTGATTAACATTTTATTTCTAAGTACACTTTTATTGCAGATGATTTCTGTGGTTGAAAATAGTTAATAACCAGGATATGTTTATTCTGATTAGTATACAGACGATGCATAAAGTTCGCTAATACAAGAAGATAATAAAATGAAATAAAAGAAAGTAAAATACCTCTAACTGTTTAGAAGTGTCTTCTGTGCTACGAGGCTGCGTATTTAGTAAACAGATTGAGTACTGATAAATAATGTTTTGTGTAATGATGAAAATATGCAGAAATTCAGTCATTTTGTATAGCTAAATATATAGATATTGTTAAAAAATTGATGGTGAAGTTGTTCGGGACTCCTTGTTATTGTTCATCGGAAGCATAATTTTTTTGCTGGTGTATGATTTCTACATGCATCTCCAAATCCCGTTTCTTTAAACATTTTGGAGTAACTGCGTTTATGATTGTTTTAACATTTTTATATATAATATTAATATTTTTCCTTGTTCACTGAGAAAAATAGAATGTTGCGGTTTTTCTTCTGTATAAAAGTCGAGCTTTTGTAAGTTTCTAAGTTGGTTACAGTAATAAATTTTGAAAGGCATATATTTCATTAAAAATGACCCAATTTTCGAATTTTAACTTTAGGAAAAGTCCAGGAATCCAATAAATGCATGCAGGGATATGCTTTAAACTCTATACATAGAAATCTAAGTTAATCTTGGCAATAACACAAGTTAGTTGTTCGTCTTGCAAATTTGGTAATAATGTTATTTATGGTTTGCTATGCAATTTCACAGCTTTATGCTATCCTAGATTGCAATTGTATATTTTTAATTTTAAGAGTTTCAAATTGTTTAAATTTATTCTGGATTATTACATTGTTACCGTTTTTCTATTCCTGATGAAATGAAAACATTACGCATTTAATAAAGCTGTGTTGCAGTTTTTCATTTAAAAAGTGTAACATGTGGAAAAGGGATAACCATCTCAGTTCTCTTCCAAATTTAAATATATTTTGTAAATATTAAATCCAATATGAGAATAGAGGCATAATTTTGTATAAGTTGGTTTTATCAAGAAAAATAAGACAAACATTTTTAAATACTGCTTTTTACATATCTATACTGTTTTGGATTGTGCAGCAGTGTGAAGAAATCCTGCATCACTTGAGGAATTGCGGAAAACTTGTATTAAAATGATACTATTTAATTTCTTGTAGTCTATTTATACATACATACCTAGCAATACAGATATTCAAACATAGTAATACAGTAAAGCTAACTGATCAAATTGTTGCTTCTTAAGGAAAAACAACTAGAAACTAACCATTTATTCAAAATTACGTATATTTTATTATAACTAAGTTCAAATCTACAATATTACAAAGCTTCCTGATTAATATTTGATTAATTTAATACTTTATCGGTCAGTCCTTGTTCTTGATGACTAATTTGCATCTATTTGGTACAGAATTTACTAGTTTTCCAAGTTCTTCCTTGGAGATGCAGTGAAACCAGGCATTGATCTCTGATCAAAATCACTTTTTTGTTGGGTTTTTCTTCAAAATGATGTTAGCTACCTTTTTTTCAATGAGATTCAAATCTGGGGATAGTGCTGGCCAAACCATTTTATCAACTTTATTGGTCGACATCCAAGATTGAATCACTTATTCTATGGTAAGGTACATTTACATCCTGGAAAATAAACCTTTTTTTCCCCAACAAGTCTTTCCCACTAGGCAACATCTTATTCTGTAGTATTTCAATGTATTTTGTCGCATTCATCATCCCAGAGACGACCTGCAGTTGACCAACTATTTTGGCAGACATGCACCCCTATACCATAATGGATGCTAGATGTATGATTGTTGGAAGTATAAGCATTTTGGTGAAAATGTTTCTCCAGGAAACTTTCTGACCTTACGTATTACCAGCATGATAATTGATATTAAAGGTGAATTCTTTACCAAATGAAACCTTTTGTTACTGTTCTGGTGTCCAGTTGTTACTTTGCCAATCGCAAACGGTGGAGTCTCTATTTTTTGAAAAGCAGTGATTTCATGCATGCTCTACGTTTTTGGAGTCCCAAAATAGAAAGTCCTCATACTTTTTCACACCACTCTATTTTTACTGCAAAAATTCTCGACATTGCGATTTTGACGGAAATACATGTTTTTAAAACCGATTTTAGCAAAATGTCTGCCTGTATGCGGTGCAACCCGGGACCTATTAGGCCTATTGTATTTAAATTTGAAATAGCCAAGTACAATGATAAATGCTAACGGTTCTTGAAAGCTATCCAGAAGCAGAAATATTAGACTTAATGTTTTGGTATAATTTTTTCAGGAAAACCAATCTTGAATACATGGGTAGGGAATACCCAAGGACGTCTTAACTGAAATAAACTTCCAGCCAGTCCTGTATGTAGAATGTAGCTCTTAAAAAAATGAGAAAATTCTGAAATCGTAGATTGTGTAGAACTTTGATAAGTAGCTAATAAAATAACATATTTACAACTAATTTAAATGTAATGAGAGTGAGACAACCTTCAACATTACCTTACTTTAATACCCCCTTCTTTGGAAGTCGTAAGCACTTAAATTGTGTAAGATAACCCTGCTTGGTGATACTAAGCAGTTAAGGTACAAGGAACGAAACACATTGAGATTAACTATTATTTATTTGTGATAATTCAGCCGTAGCTTTCAGGAAGTTCGATGGACAAACAAATGATATATTTTAATTTGCATATGGATTCGATATCTTTCTTTTGTTTGTATTTTTAGGTTCATGTAATGTTACTTTAACCGTAGTGTGTCATGATATTTAACTTTGAATAGAAGCTGTTTCTGATACCCAGGAACGCGTCTCTTAACGTCCGGTTGGTATTTCGCTAGTGTCGCTCTTGGTGGAGCCCTAAGCAAGAGGTGGAGTAATTGCTGTCACCCCTAGAATGGTTCCTTAATTTACACGTCAAGCATCTATTTGTATTTGTTTGCGTTCAATAATGTTAATTTAGTTGTGGCAAGTTCTAAAGTAGAGCCTTATCATTGGAGCTACTCCTGTCTGACGACCAGGAGTGGGTCCTTTTAGGATGTTGTTCTAACGCCTCAATTACGCTATTCCTGTTGCTGACTGAGGAACGCTTTACTACTCCTTTAGACATCTTGTGAGTTCTATCGTAGTTGTACAATCATCCTGCACTATTCAATAATGTCACCTATTCGACATACCACGAACGAAATTGACTATCGTCCATTCCTCGTAGATTTTCGTTTGGATAATGTTACATTAATCGTGGGAAGTTACGCGATATTGAACTTAAAATGGAACAGGTCCTTTAGGCCTTCTTCTAACAACTCTTTTATCATTTCGCCACGGTCGCTGTTGGCGATATCTATGCAGGTGCAGTAATTACTGTCGTCCCTGAAATAATTCCCTTCTTCAATCCATAATTGCTCTGCTTAAAGTTACATAATCTAATTATGTCAACTAGTGTGGCTACGCGCTACGATCTGACAACATTCGCATCACAATTTAGAGATTAATCATCAGATAAATTGATAAATACAATGCTTACTGAACACGAACTGTTACATAAAAGGAGATTTGAATATTGAACAATCAGGATTTCGCTAATGACAGGAGGGTAGAATGCTTGGACTCAGGGATGGAATTTCGGGATGAGGAATGGACTCGAAGTCCACCAAATATCCAACTGTCACGCTAACCAGGATATGCCTTGATCCGGTCCTTTCAGCTACTTATGGGGGGTCTTATATACGAGCAATGGATTGAACAGGGTTCAGGATTCAGGGAATGGGCTACTTGTCAACATTCTAGATAAGGAAACAGAATTAGTTTTTACCACCAGATTATCAATTTAGTTAACCCTAATCTAACCTACCTATCTGATAGCGATAACCGCAAAACCCTGCAAACCCAGAGTCCACCCAGATGATGATGATTCTATGGGTCGGAGCAAGCTCCTGCGCTTAGGCCACCAGGGCCCATTGTGCTCCCTAGGGGTAATGACCTCACTCTCTGAACAGGTCCGTCGCTTCAGCGAAGGACAGAATCCTGTTCAAGGGCGTGCCTTGAATGTCTCTTGGTTCAAGAAAGGGAGATCTAAGGTGTTTGTGTCTTAGGGCCGCTAATGCCTTGCATTTGCAGAGGACATGTTCAGAAGTTTCCTCTTGCTCTTGACATTTCATACACTGGTTGTTTAGCACACTCCCTATAGTGTGCAGATGACTGTTCAGGTGTCCGTGACCTGTAAGGAGGTCCGTTATTATCCTGATTTGTCTTCTGCTTAGATTCAGAATATAGTCTACCGATTTAGGCGTAGGGTTCTTGATGAAGGCTCTAGCCTGTCTGGGTGTGAGTCTGGAGGTCCAAGAGTGCTGAAATTGCGTGTTTGCGTGATTCCAGATCTCGCGCCTCACATGTTTGGGGGCTATTCCAAAAGCTGGCTCTGGACCTAATAAGGATTCAGAGGCCCCAGCCACAGCTGTGGCATCAGCTTCCTCATTGCCACTTATTCCACTATGGCCCGGAACCCATAGGATTTTCAAGTAATTCTCAGCTGAGAGTTTGACAAGAGTGGCTCGTCATTCTTTGACAAGCCTAGACCCTATCTTGGGAGATGTTAGGGCTTTAATGGCCGCTTGACTGTCCGAGGAAATATAGATGTATTTACCTCTATAATTTCTGTTGAGGTTTTCGTTTGCACAGGCAGTAATCGCGAAGATTTCTGCCTGGAAGGCCGTAGGATATTTGCTTAGGGCAAATTTAAGTTTGACCCTGGGTTTGTCCCCATATACACCGGCGCCGGTACCTTTTCTATTCCGTGACCCGTCTGTATACCAAACTAGGCCACCGGGTTTAAGAAAGGGCCGATCGTCCGAGAACCATTCATCCCGGAGAGGAATGTGAACCTTGTAGAGTATGCTAAAGGAGAAGTAGGAGGTCATGCCATCACTTCCCATTGAAGAAACGGGAGTGGTCGCCTTCAACTTGGAGGCAACTCTGGCATGTCCTACGTTTTCCTGAGTCGGTTTCCATTGCCCCGTACACATCAGCCTATGCGTTGCCGCTCGAGCCTCGGCCTCAATCACAAGGTGAAGGGGCGCGAGTCCCAGCAACACTTCCATGGCCGCTGTCGGGGTTGTTCGCATTGCTCCCGTAATACCCAGACAATCTTTGCACACGGGCGAGTGTCTTCCTTGTGGTGGTCAGGTCTGATTGTGGCCACCAGACAAGGGCAGCGTATGTTAACAGCGGGCGTACTACGGCCGTGTAAAACCAGAATATGATTTTAGGCTTCAGCCCCCAGGTTTTGCCTAACGCACGCCTGCACGTCCAGTAGGAAGCGCAGGCCCTTTGTTCTTGTCTTTTCACATGGCTATTCCAGGTTAGTCGAGCATCAAGGACAACGCCTAGATATTTGACTTCACCTGTCAGATCAAGTGACTTGTTGAAGATGGAGGGTTTTCTATACCCTCTCATCTTCCGTTTTCGTGTAAACAGGACTAACTCGGTCTTTGATGGGTTGCCCGACAATTGGTTCCTGTTACACCAGTCTTGCACAATATTTAGGGCCGAGAAATTTACCGGGTATAAGGATAACCAGGTCATCCGCATAGCCCTGAGTGTAAAACCCTTGCTCGTTGAGCCGCCGGAGGAGTCCATCAACCACGAGGCACCACAGGAGCGGCGAGAGAACGCCTCCCTGTGGGCACCCGCGGCCGGCGGATACTCCCACGGAGTCCCCTCTGAGCGTGGTTTTTATGTTTCTGTGCTTGACATGAAGGAGTCTACCCAGAGTTTTCACGTCTTCTCTTCTTGAAACCCAAACTCTACATACTCTACTACTTTCATAAACAAACTCCCTTCTGTATTGCCATATGGCAACCAAACATTTGTTTAATAAAACTTTCATTAATAAGTTAAAGATGCGGCTCATCTCTATAATTTACCTATTAGTTTACTAATTATGTTGGTAATGCACCCGAAAGTCAGAGTGACAATGGAAAAGTTATTTATTGATAGTTGTTTCCCGTGAGAAACGTCAATGGTTCATTGAAACAGGCCTGTTCCCTCTATTCAGTCCTCGTTATTTTCAGTTCCCGTGTATGGTCAGTCAATTTCATTGTCAATATACCCTATGTTCATGTTTTCAGGCATACTCTACAAAATATTTACAGTAATTATGGCAGTATATTACTGGCAAAGCATACTAAGAAGCAAAATCAAAGCATACGAGGCCTTAGTACAAGTTATCTACATGTATTTAAAAATCGTGCCAACTGAAAGCCCTTCCTCAAACTAAGATTTTAAGTCAGGGTCGCCACAATAATAACTTGAGTTTAAACATTTTTGGGGGTGTTTAAATGAGGTGAAACAATACAAGAGTATCCGTGTTTTTAAAGATCACTTCGTCGATATTGTTAAGGCATTAGAGACATTCGCTGAAGAGGGTAATGCAGCAACAAGAAAAAATGCATATCAAATGCATGGAGCGGCGTGCAGATCTTCATTTGTTGTGTCAGTAGCATTAATTGCAAAGTATTCCTCTATACTGGAACCCGTAGCAAATACACTTCAATTGAAGGCACTTGACATAGTTATAGCTAACCAGCACATTCAAACCATTCTCGTCATGGTAAGAGAGCCTCGGGAAGATGCGGAGAACGTCAGAGCTGACGTTTTGAAAGAAGCAGGCGACATTGCAAGGCATTTAAATGTTGATATAACCGCCATTCGCGTTGCTGGCCGACAAATGCACAGAAGCAACCCTCCAGCCGGAAATCCATCCGAATTTTGGAGAAAGTCTAATAATTCCTCACTTAGATTCCATCATATCATTTTTAGAAGTCCGATTTTCTGCAGACAAATCGCCTTAATTTTCATTGACACATTTCCATCCGAGTAGCATGAGAGATGTTTCATTGGAGGAATGGAATGAAAGTACTTCATCTTGTGCAACTTTTTACAATTTGGTAGGCGTCGAAGGAGAAAGGGAATTGTGGTTCAAATTGTGGAATGAGGTAAAAGAAGCGCCAGATGTCATCGAGGTTTTAAGTAAGAGCGAATTGTTTTTTTCCAACCATTAGAAAGGCGCTGCTGATTTTGCTTTCAAAGCCCTGCACAACAAACACTACAGAGCGTTTATTCATCTCCCTTCGCCAAATTGAAACATGGCTTAGAAGCACTATTGGTGAAAATAAGTTAAATGGGTTAGCCATGCTACACATTCATCGTCAATGGGTTTTTGCAAACAAGGAACAATTAATGGAAGTTGTAGTTTGAGAATTTGCAACTAATCCTCGCAAACTATTGTTTAAAAATTAATTTTATTAATAAATAGTATTTTTCTTTTGTAATTGTGTGTTATTGCATCCCCCCCGCCATGGACCCCTTTCCCCCATGAAAGAAGTTGTTTAGAGTCAAGAAGAGTTGTTTTGAATATAACACTACTTTACGATATAAACGCATTCCATAATAATGGTTTATTTTTAATACAAAATTTAAATACCTGAAATACTGCATCGTACCATGTGCAGTTTCTACTAATGTTTATTACGCTATTGAAATTGAACTAACCGTATACAAACACAGAAAAATCATTCAAAATTCCTGTAGGACCAAACTAGATATTTTAATTACAATTAAATTTAATTTAATTCACCCAGTATATATAGTGTGCCCCACGTAAGAGTGTAATACCCTTACATTCTTATTAGTTTTTATCCGATTTGAACCAAAATTTCCTCAAAGATAGAACACATTATGGTTTACTTATAGTCACATCCATTCGCCCCCATCAAATGCAAAGCCTCCTGCGATACCAAAATAAATGGAAAAAATAAAAAAATCGTATTAGTCATTTTTTTATCGGAAAATTTTACTAATAAAAATTGTTCAGAATTGTCCAAAAAGGTTAAATCTAAACTTTCATTAAAATTAAATATCATGGACAAGTTCGAAAATATGCAATAGGTTTTTGCGTTTAGAAATCATCCTTTGGCAATTATGATTGCGTAAAACCTAAGCTGCGTAGTTGTTGTTTACGTTTTACCAAAAAAGTTTCAGAACCACTGCTGTAGGCAATAGTAAAATGTACTCTCAAATTCTCTCGGAATATTTCGAAGGGTTTGTCGCGGAATAGCTCAGTACTCTGAACTATTTATTCATTGTTGCAATTATGCAGTAGACTGAGGCTGAGTTCCGCAGACAACTGATTTTAGGTGACCCCATAAAAGGAAGTCCAATGGGGTCAAATCTAGAGACTTTGGGGGCCATTCTACTTTTCTGAACGAATCAGGTAAAAAAAAATGTTTACGAGTATTGAATAGCTTTCTGTAAGATCATTATAATAAGGTACGACAAGGTGAGTGTTACCATTTAACACATTCTTGTGTGGGTAGTTACGGCCTAAGGGGTTGCCTAGAAAAGGTTACCTTATGAGTCATGATGATTCCCCTTCCATGTTAAACAAATGTTTTCTAGATACGTATTTTACTTCCAGAGGTATAACACGTACGATTTCAAATTGACACCCTGTTGTACACAAACGCTTGTTGAAGGTAGTAGGTCAAGAAATAATTTGTATTGCAATTATGAAACGTTTAAATGCCAAACATCCAAACAAAAAGAAAAGCCTGCGGAATTCTTTGAAAGAAAGCTAAACTCTCTCCACAAGGAACAAGCCACTTTTACATCAGCAACCACTACTAATGCAAAACCACTACTATATCAAGTTATCGAGTTGCATTTTGCATTGCAAAAACCAGTAAGCCACCTACAATGGCTGAATATCTTTATAAAAAACTGTTGAAATGGTGCAAATAATGGTTGGTGAAAAAGCAAGCTGAAAGCAATACCTCTCTCTAACAATACTACCCAAGGAAGAATAAGTGACATGACAGAAGATATTCGAACACAAGTTGTTGAAAATATTAAGAAGGGCACGTACTTCTCGTTACAGATGGACGAATCCACGAATATTTGTAACTGTGTCCAATTTATAGCCTTTGTAAGATACAACACAGGACAGGGTATTACAGGAGATATTTTATTTTGTACTTCATTAGAGGTCAATAAGATCGGAAAATGTTCATTCGACACTTTCATTGAAAGTACTAATATAATAAGTACGAGATTGACTGGGCAAAATGCGTTGCTATATGCACCGATGGCACGAATGCCATTATAGGTCATCGATCTGGTGTTATTGTAGGATTAAAAGAGATAATGCTACATGCTACATGGATATTGTGTTCTGAAAAATGTCTTTAAGTGGTAAATTCCATCAAGGAGAAAGCATTGCAAACTCGTATTTTTCGAAAAACTTGTGAAGACATGGGTTCTTTTGGTTTCTTAGGCTGGCGTTTCTTGCTGATATTTACGAGCACTTAAATACTCTGAATAGCAGTTTGTAAGGCCGCGGTATTAACATAATAACAGCCAAAGATAAAATTACCAGATTTATAAAGCAACCTGATTTCTGGTCGGCTTCAATTGGAAACAAGATTTTGATTCATTTCAGTGCGTTCAAGAACTCATGGAAGACTTAGTTAAGAAGGATAATATGATAAATTTTGAGCACGTGTTTGCAGATATGCAAGTTAGTGTGCACAATTTAAAACCACAGCTCATTGACTATTTCCCCAAAGAAATTAAAAACAGTTATGACAATCACACAGGGATATTGAAACCGTTTTTAGACAATTCCATTGAACAAGCTGAAATTTTGAAAACAAACCTGAAAAAGTTATCGAAATATCATGTGGTAGAATATTGAAACTAGATTTCTTTTCTCAGATCGTAGGTCAGTTTTGGAACAAAAGAATGCAAGAACATCCCGAGTTATCGGACAAAGCTATAAGGTGTTTGGTGCCATTTGCTATATCATATTTGTGAAAATGAAGTTTCTCGTCTATGACTGCTATTAAAATACAAATAAAAAAACGCATCGAACTTGAAAATGATATTATCGTGCGTGTACCTTATACAGAGCCCAGAGCTAGTTCGGCACATATATTGCATTAATGTTTTCATCTGTTTTTATGTTTACAGTTATTTATATTTAGGTTTTTGCATTTATAGAAAATTTTAATATTTTAAGTTTGATTAATTTTTGTTTATTTTGTTAAAGACAAAATAAATGTCTTGAAAAGGCGTTTTGTTTTATTTTTGAAATCGTCCCGCGACCTCCCTAACCATATATCGCGATCCCCTGGGAACCACTGGCCTAGAGACTAATGGAAATAATTTTCAACATTTAATCTAAATTTTTATATAAAATAGCTGGTTTTGAACTTTTTGGGTTTTGTTTTTTAATATTTTCCAAACCAATCAGGTAATAAAATATTTGTTACTGTTGAATAGCATTTTGTAAGAGCTTTTTAATGAGGTATCACAAGGTGATTGTTACCACTTGATATTATTTTGTTGAGGTATTAGAGCCTAAGGGGTTGAATGGGGAAGGTTACCTTATGAGTCAAGATGATTCCACCTCGATGTTGTAGAAACTGTTTCTAAACATTTTTAATACGTCTTTTACTTCCAGAGACAACACATTGTACTTTTTCAAATTGACATTCCGCTGTATACAAACGGTTATTTTAATTTTAATTTAATTTGTGTTGCAACTGTGATACGTTTGATACAAGGGCTTATTCGGGGGAGGGGCAAGAAGAGCAATTGTCCCCTTTCCAAGGTGAAAAAAATTTAAAATAAAACAGAAAACAAATTTCTGAAAAATTGGTTAATAGGTGCTTGTTGGTATGTCAACGTGCAGATCTTCATATGTTGTATCAGTAGCATTAATTGCGAAATATTGGGGCATTCGACATAGTTAAAGCTAACCAGCACATTCAAACTATTCTCGTCATGGCAAGAGAGCATCAGGAAGATGCGGAGAACGTCACAGCTGACGTTTTGAAAGAAGCAGGCGACGTTGCAAAGCATTTGAATGTTGATATAACTGCCACTCGCATTGCTGGCCGAAAAATGCATAGAAGTAACCCTCCAACCGGAAATCCATCCGAATTTTGGAGAAGTTCTCTAATAATTCCTTACATGGAGGATTCCATCATACCATCTATAGAAGTTAGATTTTCTGCAGACAAATCGCCTGCCTTTTCATTGACACATTTCCATCCGAGTAATATGAGAGATGTTTCATTGGAGGAATGGAATGAAAGTACTTTATCTTGTGCAACTTTTTACAATTTGGAAGGCATCGAAGGAGAAAGGGAATTGTGGTTCAAAATGTGGAATGAGGTAAAAGAAGCGCCATATATCATCGAGGTTTTAAAAAAGAGCGAATAGTTTTTTCGAACCATTAGAAAAGCGTTACTGATTTTGCTTTCACAACCCTGTACAACAAGCACTATAGAGCGTTCATTCAACTCCCTTCGCCGAATTAAAACATGGCTTAAGAAGCACTATTGGTGAAAATAGGTTAAATGGGTTAGCCATGCTAAGTAGTAATCGTCAATGAATTGTCGCAAACAAGGAACAATTTGCAACTAATCCTCGCAAACTACTGTTCAAAAATTAATTTCATTAATAAATAGTGTTTTTCTTTTGTAATTGTGTATTATTGCACGCCCCAAGTGGATCCCCCTCCCTCATGAAAGAAATTGGATTCAGGAAGCTGCCCTCCCCCTTCCGTTTTGAGCTGGATACGCCCTTGGTTTGATAAATTTCAACATTTAAATATGGCCGATCTACACATTATTCCTCATTTCTTGAAGATATTTTAAATATAAGAAACACTATAATAACGTTACAGAATGGGTTACGTAATGTTTTGGCCGACGGTATTAAATGCACTGTGCTTTTAACATCTAAATATTGAAATGTTTTCAGGCATAAATAATTGTCTAGTAAATCGTATTTCTTAAAATAATATATATATATATAAAATAAATAAACGTGTGTATAATGTTACTTATAAATACATTACTGTAAAATATTTGTAAAAGAAATCGAGAAATCCCTTTTTTATTTAAATTTTAAAATCTTGATTTCTAATGCCTTTTCTAGCAATTTGCATCCTTAAGTAAGTAACTGCATTCTGCTTTAGGGACTGTCTTGCTGCCATTAAAAAGAAGGGAGAAGGTTCTTGTGCTAGTTCATTATATTAGAATATTGCACATGCATACAACTGCATTATTAATGTATATCTCTTTAGATGTTCAACAAAAGTAACCTGCAGCTAAAATTTGAGAACTGATCATTTTGATCATTACAATAAATTTCCATGTCGCAACTACTATGTGAAAGTAAAAAGTAATGTTCTGCGCCACTGTATATTGATTGATACAGCCTGGGAACTTCTCTAGGCTGCTAAAAGTTTGTAGAAACTGGATAGTAAAACATAGAGCAAAAGCTGTTTTTTATTAAATGAACTTTTATCTAACACCAATAGTTGTATGAAAGTAATTTCCAGAATGTTGTTCGCCATTAAGTTCCGAGGAAATCTCTTTTTTAACTTTTGATCATTATTAGAATAAGAGGAAGTTTAAGAAACATGCCTGCAGTCTATAGAATGGCATCCTGCGACGTGGATGCACGCGTTGGAAAACGACATTACCAGAGCAGTATTATGGCGCATTTTCAATCGAAACCTTGTGTTCCCTCCAACAAGGATCAGATTTGAAGCGCTTCGAGTTGTAACACACCTTCTCTATATCCGTGCACATAAATGTCTTGATATACATGTGGTCGACCCATAAAGTTTTATTTTATTTAATAGCGATGGATGTATAAGTATTGCACCCAAACCTGCAAGGAATAAATAAAAAAGCAATAGAAAGCAAGGAACTGCAGGATTTCATTTATTGGCAGCTCGAACTACATTACCTTGCGTTATAATCTACCAATAAGGGGCTATTTAATGTAATTATAATATATATAATATAATATATAATGTACTTGTATGATAAAGCATTCTTTATTTTCAAATATTTGTTTGTGTGCTTTAAATAATAGCAAAAATCGGCACACCTTAGATTAAATGTTAAGCTCCTTCAAGTTAACATAACGCTAACACATTTATTTGCTAACTGATTCGGCCACAACAGAAAGACGTGGACAGAACAGTTATAGAAAAAAGTGAGTGAGGCTTATCGCATGAGGTGGATAGACAAGGGTCCAGTAGAGACCAATAATGAATTGCTTGAGATGGTTAGATTAGAATGAATGATGGTTTTACAAAATTCATATCTGTACCATTTCCATCACACGTTCTAATTGTTCTCATATTTCTGTCTTACAACGAGCCACAAACCAGGTGGACAGATGGACGAAACGATGTTAGTGGATATTAACTTCATGAACAAGAATTATGATGACCAATGGCCAATGACACTCAACAACATCATACCGCATGCTAATACAGCTACGTCTCTTGGAATGTTCTTGGTTGTCAAACTACGCTGGAAAGAGCATATAAAGAAGAAAAGAGAACTAAATATAGAATATAGGAAAATATATTGGCTGCTGGGAAGAAACTCACAACTTTCAATACATAATAAGTTACTTCTGTACAATCAAGTTTTAAAACCACTATGGAAATACGGTTGTCAACTTTGGGGCTGCCCTAGCAAAACTAACATCAATCAAATTCCAAATTTCTAGAACAATATGCTGAGGAATATAATAGATGCACCGTGGTACACTAGAAACAATGATATCCACAGAGATCTAGGGATAAAAACCGTGACAGAAGAAATAAAAGCCTTGCTTCTCCTCGGCAATACAGACCTAGTGAGAAGGCTCAAAAGACCCAACCATTTCAGCTAGTGTAAAGAGATGTGAAACTGTTCGTGCAAAAATGAAGTGGTAACACACAAAAAGTGTTGCAAAATAGAACTGAGAGCACGCCAGTGGGTGAATTTTTAGCATAACCATTTAGTTAACTTAAGTTAGATGAATATTGTTGGTAGTCTTTTAGACTAGTTGCGATGCAACGCCTCATAATAATAAAATACTTCTGTCTGGGTACTGTATAATGAACAGATCCAGAAAACCTTCTGTCCATGGTAAGAGGCAACTATTTGGAGTATCTGTTCTAAACCTTTCCACTATTCCTTTATTTTTTTTTTCACTAAATCCTACACGTTCTTTTATTCAAACATGTTGGTACTAATAGCGTCGAAGACAAAGCTTAATCCCCCTATGTTTAGTGCTGTACTGGATTTTATATTTGGAGGTCCAGTAGATGTTTGCTGAGAACTACTCAACATGAACAGTTTGCAGCTAGTGAGTGGATGTGACGTTGTGCTAGCTGCATGTGAGGGCTTACCTTAACAGGCCCTCCAAATGAGATGGAACCAGAATAAAACACGCGGGTAGAGGACATCTTAGTCGTTTATATCCGTACTCCGGATATCAGACAAGCTCAGTTTTCAATTAGTCTTTCTGTGAATTGGGGCTCTAGTTCGAGCGACCGTTTATTTCTCATTGTTCGTGGGAATAGTGTGGAACCATTGAATGAAAACGTAAAAAACCTTTTGCAAGAGGACAGAGATGACCTCCCATCGTCATCGGTCGTGGAAATGGAACAGGAACCAAAGAATGCTACTACTTCTTAACGCAAATCACGAACGGGATAAAACGCGATGGAACTGGTCTGATCTTGAAGATTCGTTAAACTGAGTCGGTCTGAAAGACAATAAAATAACACTTAGTGAAGAAGAATCCGTCGAAACCTGTTAAATAGCTTTTAAACCAAGAGTGCTAGGAACAGACGGTAACGAAAACGGTTAGAGAATTCTAAACAAGAACATTGTGAAGTGACCGAAGAACATGCTAGGGGATTGACTCCCCTCAACATCCGCGGATATAGTTAAGCCATTCTACTGGAAGTAAGTCTACGTTTAAACGTATGTCTGATGTGTAACGATTGGTATTCTAGTCCAATAATTTCCAGAAACTCTTGACAATAAGGCAGCCGAAAGCCTTTCCGAATTACTCTATTTTTAAGCCAAGCTGGAAAGGCAAAAAACCCTTAAGATAAAAAATAAATAGAAGAAACTGGCAAAATAACTTCAGCTCCTATGGGAATGAAGGGTCCTAAATCAAATAATAACTGACCTATAAAGTGTAAAGTGTAAAGTTTTCCAAATAAACCTCTGCTACGCAAAAGCTGCAATTGATAAGTTTAACCCTAGTAGTCATCAAATAGGGATGTATGGGGTCTCGTTGCAGAGGTAGCATCTTTTGATCGAGGTCGGTCACATCACTGGGGATGGATCCTTGGATTCGCCTAGTGATGAACCTCGGCAACTGGTCCTCGTAGGGGGCCCAGCTCTCATTTATGGCTCCACGTGCCACACCCCGGTAACTGCATTGACCTGCAGGCTAAACTAAGTGAGGGTAAATGATGACGCCTGCTACGAACACGGACTGATATGGGTTATGGATGGACAGGATATGTAACTGGCATATTGGCGACCTGGCTATTGAAATGATACTTAGATATAAATAAATGATGATGTCAGAACAAAACAAAAATATTATACCCCAGGGAGGTACTGATGATATCGGAGAATCCTTTTTCGCCAAGGCGGACTGTCCCACGGATTCTTGGGGGGGGGGGACCTACTGATGTTAAACAATAGAACTGGAGACGGAAGCGTAATGGAAGATAGTAGAAGAAACCACGGCTATAACTGGACTGAAGATATGGATCCATGGAAAAAGGAGAAGCTCCCTGAGCAGATCACCCACGGACTCAAGGACAAGCTCGGTTAGCTCAAATACCGGCACAGATATATACCCGATATTTAATCCCTCCAAGAGAAGAGACTGCATAGCGAGATCCCCAACCAAAACAGAGACTGGAGCAGAACAACGTAGGGAAAATGGGGAAAAAAAAGCAGAGGACTGCGAGGAAGCAGAAAACGATGCTGACATGGAGTATGAAAAAGACGCCATAAACACCAATGACAGCCGCGGTGGCAACAAACAAGCACAGAGAGAAGCGAAGAGGAAACGAGTATAAACTCCAGTAAAGACAAAAAAGAAGACTTTCTGCAGAGAATGACGAAAGAACATGCAGACGCAAAAAAATGATACTGGAGATAACTAAGGACATAGAAACACTGCAAACCCTTACAATACAATACCCCAATACGCAGAACAAAGTTAAGAAAGCCGGAAGTACAGTTTTCGGATATTCAAAGAAAATGCCTGAATCCCCGGAGTTTGCAGGGGCAGTGATGAAAGAATTCAGTAGACTAGTAGAAGAAATGGACGAGAATAAGACGAAAAAACTGACAGCAGAAATAGGCACGCAAACTACCAGTATACAACAACAAGAAAAAGAGGCACTAATTGCCCGCATAAAGAATGAACTCGAGAGTAAGCTTGAAGAGAACGAGCTGCACCGGTTGACGGAACTGGCCAGAAGAAATATACAAATGCTGTCAAATAAGCAAAGGAGAAGAGGCAGCAGGAATGACAGGATATCTAATTGTCATAATAAAGAAGGACGAAGATCAGGAAGATAAGATGATAAATAAAATCCTGGAGAGAAACGCGAAACTGGAAGAAGTAATTGAAAAGGGGCGTATGGAAGCAGGGAAGCTAATCTGCAGTGTGACCATGAATATAATAGTAACAGAAGATAGCGAGGTACAAGAAAATATTGAAAGCTACACCTACCTTACCATGGTGGACGAGGACATAGAAACGCCTAAGGGCAGAACAAACTTTATAAGAACAATTAATAAAATTGCTGATATAGCGAAAAAGAGAAGAAGGACCAAAATGGCGTGTATAACATCCAGGAGCGGAAACGAGACCGGCATGCATTAGAAAAACGCTCGAATACATGAAATGAGAATATGCGGATCCCATTATATAAAAGACAGAGAAGAGACCTAAATGGTAGACCAGCAGTAGAAAATAGCGATGAAAATAAGACAAATGTTAGAAAGCGCAGAAATAGGAGTGAAGACACGTTAATCTTAAAACTCATAGCAGGAGCCACATACGCCGACATAATCAAAAGCATAAATAGTCAAGAGGTCACCAAGGGAGTGACAATAGATAGAATCAACAAAAGGGATGATAACAGTGTGCAATTAAAAATAAAGGGGAAAGAAGGAAAAGATAGGAAGGTGTTCCAGGAGGCACTAGCCAGGAAAATGTAAAGTATGGCTGACGTTGATGTAAAGAAAAGAAACCAAACTGTAATGCTACTAGACGTAGACGAGACGATGCAGGAATGTGATGTCCAAGACGCTATACATAGAGAACTGGGCAGACCAATAGAGCAAAAGATGTGGAAAAATGCAAATTATCTGTAAAAGCTAACAGAAACGGGGTCAAATACGCATTCTTGACGATGCAGGAGAGCACGGCCAGACATCTTCTCGCAAAGAGGACAATAGGACTAGGATGCAACAGATGGAGGGTGAAAGATGTAGGCAGCCTGCCAAGATGCTATGGATGTCACAGAGTGGGACACGTGGCAAGAAATTGCACAAAAAATGAAGCAGGAGATACATGTTATAACTGCTGCGAAGTAGGGCACAAGATAAAGGAGTGCCAAAATCCTCAAAGGTGCTATCTGTGCAAAGAAGAGGGGCACAATGCTGAAATGATGCGATGTACCGAATATAGAGAGATTGTAAAGATATTTGAGAAGGAGAGAAGGGCGCGACAAATAAACACTCAATATCAATAACAATAGTACAAACGAATCTTAACAGGTGCAAGAGGACGATGGATCTGTTAAGACATAAGTGCACAGAAGAAGAGGTAGATATCGCTCTAATTTTCGAACCTAACAAAAACATGGCTAAAACCAATCCGCGATGGATAACTGATGAGACAGTCGATGCAGCCAATATATATACCACAGAATAAAATCAAAGTATACAAAACAGGGCGAGGAGCAGGGTATGTGTGGGCATAATGCAAAAACATAGTATTTTATACATGCTACATATCACCAGCAGTAAAAGAAGAAAACTTCCAACAATTTCTAAGTTAGCTTGGCGCAGACACTAAAGGAGTTTGCTTATAGGAGGAGACTTCAATGCTAAGGCATATAGCTGGGGCTCCCCCGTGGAGGATCGAAAGAGAAGCATGTTGGTAGAGTGGGTCAGCGAATTCGTGTTGGTAATACTAAACAAAGGCAGCATACCAACCTTCGAAAGAAACGGTGGGACTTTCTTCATAGACGTCACCATAATCACTGCAAGCCTGGGAAGACATGTTAAAAAATGCGAGGTGGGTGAGGAGGAAAACCTCAGCGACCATAAAAATATAACATAGAAATAGGAAAAATGGAAATAGAAAGAAGGAAGTCTATACACAGGAAAGGATGGATCTACAAAAGGAAGTTGGCAAAGCAACTAATCAATAAAATAGAAGAGATTACTAAGCGGTCGAACTAAACGCACACAGTTAAAGAACGAATGTGTGGCATGGAAGAAGCATGCAACAGTGTGTTAAAAAAGAAACATTGCAGATGCACACAACACCCCGTGTATTTGTGTAACCAGGAGATCAACGACCTACGTAGCAGCTGTGTGAAAGCAAAAATACAGCTCACGAGAATAAATGACAAAACCAATGGGAACGAAGACAGAAAAACAGAACTGCAACAAATATACAGAGATCGGCGCGTAGAGCTTAATAAGGTTATAAAGACGGCGAAAAATAAAGCCTGGGACGCGCTCTGCGAAGAAGTAGAGAACAACATATGGGGAACAGGATACAAAATCATCACAGGGAAAATAGGGATGCATACCCCACTGACCTTAGATGACGAAGAACAAATAATGGTGGCAAACGAACTCTTCCCGGGACATCCAAGGAAGATATGGCGTACAATGGAATGCGCACCGGAAGAAATTCCTAGCATCACAACAGAGGCAATAAAGGAAGCGGACAGGAGAATAAAGACTGGTAAAGCCCCGGGCCCAGATGGAATACCGCCCGAAGTTATAAAAGTGATAAGGGAACAAAGCCCAGAACTACTAAGAAGATCATTAGACATACTAGTAAAGAGAGGAGTATTCC
>JABXWE010022348.1:0-31867 GCA_014611495.1 Limonius californicus | reverse complement strand
AAAGCGACCAAATTAGAATCAAACTTCCTTAGCTTACCACAGATGTTTATCGGCAAAAGAAAAACCTCTTCAAGGGTGTAATAAATTGGTTAAAAACCAGGGAAAATCTCACTAACACCTCACAAGGTTAAGAATTCCCTTAAAACTTGATCTTTCAACAAAATTAGGAACAAATCCTTGGTCTAAATTGACCGCGAAGAAATCAAGCTACACGACTTGACAGGTATCAGAATAATTCTGTCTGCTCGAGGATTCGAATTCCAGTTGACATTGAAACTCAACATGCGCGAAACCAAAATTTTGAACCTGAAATATCAAGGCGCGCTAAACACCTGCCTAAATTTGAAACAACTCCGCAATATACACTGTGCGTCGAAATCGCACGTTACAGTAATCCGCATTACAATCGTGACATTTTAGTATTTTCCACTTTTACTACGATTATAAATTTTAGTTGTGCTAGTCACTAATAACAACTGAACCGAATTAATTGCTTGCAATTTTGTCGCTATAAAAATATTTGCAATATGTATCCATATACAGGGTGTCAAAGAGACCAGACCCATAGCTGAATTTCTTTTGATTTATTAGTTTGAAATATCAACTTTAGTTCTTTACGGCACCTGTAAAGCTGCATTAACACAGTTTATCATTAATAGCTTTCTCGTCTCACTGCTGAGCACCAGCCTCATCTCTGCTACGTGTTTCTCCTCAATCACGGTGGATTTACAGTTTAACGCCGAATATACACGTCATTAGTTTCAGGGAGGGTTTTAGCATTAAAATCCACTGTTGCCAATCGGCTTGGGAAATTGTATATGGTGTGTAATAGCAGAAGATTTGTATTCCCTGCATAGTAAAGTTGGGACGTCCAACCCAAGCTATAATCGAAGTTTTGCTCAGAAGGCGAGTGCTTTGCCAGCTGAGCTACATAACATGAACAAATATTAATTTACCATTTTTTTTTCGAAAAACTGTCCTGTTGTATTTTATATACAAACACTCCATATAGTCCATATATCATGGTGTATTTTAAGAGATATATTTATCATAAATAGCGGTTAAATTGAATATAAACACAAAAAGGTACTTTTCGTAAGGAAATCTTTAACAATGTAAATGCAAGTATATGTCGCTAATCCAATGAGACTTACGTCGTCCTTCCCTTAACAATAAGTTTTTGTTGCTGTTATTGCGGGAAGGACGATGTAGGTAAACATTCGGAAATGCAATTTGAAAGGCGTAAGTTTACATGCCTGCAGAAAATTACTTGTTTTAGATATATTCCAACTGAAACCCATATGTATGTTGTATTACCAGTATTTGACAGCAAACATGTCTAGTAAAATAATTATTATATACGGGGCGTTGACTTTGGAATTGGAAGGTAGAGATTATTTATTTCGAAACTGGAACTGAAAATTGTATGTATACATATTTTACGTTGACAATGAATTGTCTGAAAAATGTAGATTTAGTACGAAATCATGCACAATGGTCAAACATTATTTATACTCCTGGGATTTTACTTTGTAGGTACATATATACGTTCATGTTCATGTTCAATAGATTTAGAATAGCCAAAGACTGGTTTGCTTATATTATAAACTGTGTATAGGATTTATATTGGAAATACATTGTTAAAGCAGTGTAGATTTAGCGTGGGAATACAGTGATCAAACATAGCACAAAGACTGGTTCTTTATATTCGAAAGAGTGTATAGGATTTATATTGGAAATACATTGTTAAAGCAGTGTAGATTTATCATGGCAATGTAGTGATCAAACATAGCACATAGACTAGTTCTTTATATTCGACATAGTGTATAAGATTTATATTGGAAATACATTGTCAAAGCAGTGTATGATTTAGCATGGGAATACAGTGATCAAACATAGCACAAAGACTCGTTATTTATATTCGAAAGAGTGTATAGGATTTATATTGGAAATACATTGTTAAAGCAGTGTAGATTTAGCATGGGAATGCAGTGATCAAACATAGCACAAAGACTCGTTCTTTATGTTAGAAGGAGTGTATAGGATTTATATTGGAAGTATATTGTCAAAGCAGTGTAGGATTTAGCATGGTAATACAGTGATCAAACATAGCACAAAGACTTGTTCTTTATGTTAGAAAGAGTGTATAAGATTTATATTGGAAATACATTGTTAAAGCAGTGTAGGATTGAGCATGGGAATACCGTAATCAAACATAGCACACGTTTATGATGGAAACACGTTGTTTCAGCAATATAGATTCATATTTGATTTTTCACAATGGTCAAACATTGGTTTTACTTTTTAAGTATTGTGTAAGTTTATGTTTGAAATACATCGTTTTATCAATGTAGATTAAATATGGCGTCTTCTTTATTGGTTCTATTTGTCCGATTTTTTGTTTTCAACATTGTTCAAATTTATGTTATTGAAATATATCGTACGGCCAGTATATATTTAACATAGGATTTCTATCTGTTTTTACCTCTGGGATTTTATACTGGAGGCAGTAAACAGGTATTGTATTGGAAATACATTGTCTGCAGATAATGTTGATAATATTTGATGTTTTTCAATAATTAAACGTTGATTTTCTTTTGGGTTTTTATTTCTGGAACATTGTATAATTTATGTTAGAAATATATTGTTTCGCAAACGTGCATTTAGTATAGGATGTCCGACAACAGTTGTTATACATCTAGGTTTTTGTATTGGAAACAGTATACAAGTATTGTATTGGACATACATCGTTTAACCAATGTAGATTTAATGCGGCGTCTTCTATATTGGTTTAACATTGGTACTACATGTACGCTTTTATTTTTGCGAATTGGATAAATGTATGTTGGAAATACATCGTACGGCCAATGTATATTTGGTATAGGATTTTTACCTGTTTGTACCTCTGGGTTTTTATACTGAAGGCAGTAAACAGGTACCTATTGTATTGAAATACATTGTCTGCAGATAATGTAGATTAATATTTGATGTTTTGCAGTGACGAAACATTGATTTGGGTTTTTATTTCTGTAACTTTGTATAATTTATATTGGAAATACATTGTTTCGCAAACGTACATTTAGTATAGGATGTCCAATGCTAGTGTAGGAGTTGTTATACATCTAGTTTTTGGTATTGGAAACAGTATGTAGTTTTTGTATTGACATACATTGTCTAACCAATGTAGATTAATATTTGATCTTTCACAATACAAACATTGGGTTTACTTCTTTCAAGTATTGCGTAAGTTTCTGCTAGAAATACATCGCCTAACCAATGTAAATTTAATATGGCGTCTTCTATGTCGGTTTGATATTGGTTCTACCTGTACATTCTTAGTTTTTCTAATAGATTAATTGGATAAATTTATGTTGGCAATACATCTTATGACCAATGCATATTTACTATACGATTTCCAACACTAGCCAAAGGATGTTTTCTCCTCTGGGATTTAATATTGGAAGCATTGTACAGGTTTTGTGTTGGAAATATAATCTGACCAATGTAGATACATATTTGATCTTCTACATTGGTCAAAAATGGGCTTAGGATTCTTATTTTTGTAGTATTGTATATGTTTATGTTGAAAATGCATTGTCTGACTAAATAGATTTAGTATGTAACTTTTTAGTATTCGTAAAATATTGATTTTAATTCAAGAAATCGTCTCCTTATTGATCTTTAAAGCATTTGTCATTATTCCAAGGCTCTTTCGCTGATCGTTTGCCATAATTTCACGGACTTTTGCGTCCGAATCTGCATTTCGGAAGATTGAAGAATGCCTGGTTCTAGTGTCGTCTTGAACATGCCAATCTTTGAAATGTTTCAACCATTCTAACACACTAGTACAACTTAAGGTATTATCACCGTACACGGTTATCAACATTCCATAAGTTTCCGTTCGAAGTTTCCCTAATTTCCAGAAAAATGTAATATTTAGTCGTTGTTCCATGACGACTAATAGAAACACGATGTAAGTGCGGACAAACCGACAGCTGTACGATTTTCTCTTGACCACCATCTATTAATAAAACTGTGACCTAATATGTGCTAGAATACTTTTGGCGACTCCAGTATTGCAGTGTCAATTCGTGAATTAAATGGCTAAACATCGTATAATTGAACGAAAAATAAACTTGTTAAATGTTTTGTGCTACTAAAGCTTTGCTAAATGCTGCTACTACCCTATTTATGAATGTTGTGATACGTTGAGTAGAACAAATACATCATTAAAGCAAGTGCACTAATAATTTATGAGCATTCAGAATTCTCTGAACAATTTTATTCAGTTAAAGCATATTGGAAACAGTCGATAAAAAAAAGACTGTTATCGAAGAGTTAACAAAATTTCCCTCTTGAGCGGAACCTTATCAAAAATTCGCCATCTCTGAAAGCACGAAGGAGATAATGAAGATTTCAATTCAAGTCGCGTTTCCTAAACTGGTGCTGACAAGTCCTAAGGACAAAACGATCTGTGATTTAGTGTTATTGGCGTCGTCGCCAACAGCGCTAAACAAGCGCGCAGGCATAGGCAAGGGCTGCTTTACAACCGCACCACAATGGCCGGACATTGACACCAAGGCCTTTTGTACATTAATTTGTGACCAGACACCTGTCAGGATTAGATGATAATGGATTATACTGCGAGCATCAGTTCATAATGCAACTGCATCCGTGGAGTTGCAAAACCGGACGGATTTTGCTCCATTTGCGTAAATATCTACGGTGGATGATGCATAAATCATTAATTAGAATAGATGTTGGCTTATTATTAGTTTCCTCAGTTATGTGTTGTGGCTTAACGTGAACGTCGGTGTGGATTTAAATTCAGATAAAACGGGAATACAGTTTTTAGTTTTCGCGTTCGCCTTTGCCTTCTGTTTTATATAATGTGGAGAAATGTAACAAGGCTTTTAGATATAGATAAGCGGTAGCTAAATTGTCTGGGAAAATTAAAATTTAATTTACCATATGCAATTGAATTAGCTATTTTTTCCAAATTACTGTAATTAAAGTGTTACGTTCTCTTCAGTCCGAAACAGTATGATGTAATTGGATTTTCGAATATAACAAGGAGAAGGGAGGGTTTGGGGAACACTTACAGGAAGGAATGATTACTATGTACGGGGTAAGTCAAAATAAATGAGCACCGCCGGCTCAAGTCTCAGCTAAACAAAGATCCTTGTGAAAGAGACAAGGAATGACAGCTTACCTGAAGCAAACCTACCTTGTTGTACTTCCTCTTTACCTCAGCGTTTCGTACAAAGTACATACAAAAATATACACGAAAATAGAAAGTCCTAGGAAGAGGAGGAGGTATGCCGATTTTTTACGTGACTACTTGATCGACTTGGTGGAAAATGTTCCTCTTGTGACGCGAGCAATAATGTGGTTGGGCGGCTGGCCAGCTAATTTTTCATTGATTGCCAAAAATACGGTGGATAACCTTTTTCCCAACCGGTAGATTGGCAGAGAAGGCGTAGTTATGTGGCCTCCAAGGTCACCCGATTGTACCCGTCTGTATTTTTTCTTTGGGGTCGCGTCATCGATATTGTAGCTCAACAGTGTTTAGAAGTAGATGAAAGGCGGTTTGAACAATTATAGTGACACTGTCTAAGTTACATTTTAAACATTTCTTAAACGTAAATTTAAATAACAATTATTCATTGTACAGTTATTTAATAACTTCAATAGAATATTCCATGGAAGGAGTGGGGATAACAACATTATTTATCCTACAAAACTTGCTTATTTTATAAAGGCTTTTTCAACGACCCTAGTGCTACTTGAAATTCTGGTGTCCTCGACATTCTGGAGCAAACTCTTTAGGATGCGGAATTTCCCGGGAAATGCCAATATTACCATTAAATTCTTCATTAAGGCTTTTGTAGCAAAACGTTTTGCCTGAAAACTCCACGCATAACTGTTTTCGAAAAAAAAAAAACTAATGCGAGTGGTCGTCTCACGCTGTATATTATATAAAAGATTTGTACAGTTACATGCAAAAACATTCAAACGAGAACTAGAGTCGGTTTCGTAATAAATGGTTAACACACATTAATATAAATGTTTATATAAATAAAGGGGTTCGAGATGTGCGAACCTTTGCTGGAGCCACCACTGACTACGAGATTTAGCAAAATAATTATCAGTGCCTACAATCTCACTAATATCTAAAGAAATAAATAGTTTTTACCTTAATACGACGGCAGTGTCGAGGAAGTAAAAATGTTGATATTCACTTGATGGACGGCCCAAAGAGAAAAGGTGCAGCTAGACTGGCGTCACTGCCATCCAAAACAAAGTTACGAAGATCTGGTAGTTGCATTCGAGTTTTGCAATAACGAATTTTCCGGAATAACGAAGAAACGGCGATGAACATGTTATTTCAAACACCATAACGACAAACCAAGCACAGAGTTTTAGTTAGTTTCATCCGTGTAAAACCCGCATGGTATTTTCAACTAAGATATTGACGCATGTTTATATTTAATTCGACTTTATCACCGAGTTTTCTTGCGAGAAAACGGCACGAAATCTAAATTACAAGAGTAATTGTTACCTCATCCTGTTTTCACTAAGCAGAAATTGACTGCACGCTTCAAGATTCTTATTAAGACTTCGCTATTTAAACAGAAAAACAGACCAGCTGGTGTCTATTCCCAAAACAGACTGGATGCAAAACTTAGGTTATCATTCCTGGAAATTCCGCGAACAGTGCTTCCTGTCCGCTTCCAGAAGTTGTTAGGCGTTAGCCAATGAAAACACATAAACCAAAGATAACTCTCCGTATACCAAACGGTGGCGTAAGGTGTGCTGTTTACGGATAAAAATAATGAAGTAATAATAAATAAATAATTCAAACGCGTATAAACCAGACGCAGTCACAAAAGAATAACTACTGTTTGAGAACCGCTGATTTTAAATAGAGTTCCTGTACTATTTATAACATTTCTAGAAGATGTTTGTATAAAATTCGGAAAATCAATTAAAAAAAACTCAGGCAATAGAATGAGCGTATTATAAACAGTTTTGTTATTTTGTTGTATATTTATTAATAAATACGTTATTTTATATAATATCATGTATACACATACTGCTTATCTGTAATATTTCAAATACAAATAGAATATTGTTATGCCTATGGCTGTAACTGATAAGGAACCCTTTGTACTTATAGCCGGGATCACCAGAGAAACAACTACCCCTATATAAAATGATTGGTTCATTAATTTGTACGTTCTACACGACTATGACAACTTATTCTAAAATATTGTACTAAACTACTTACAATAATACAGATAGGTGCAACGCCATTGCTAGGTTTGTTATTGGGAACACTCTCTTCTATTAAACACCCACTGACAGCTGCCAACTATTCACTATTCACTCATTAAGTGTCCTTTTATAAATTCCCTTTTGCACCCATAAGCAATGACCTGGTTATTGGTTAATTTCCCTTATCAAGCGTATTAGTTATTCCATATTGCCTAATTTAATATTCTAATGTACTTTGAGTTTGCTGAGTAAAATGACATCACTACTTGCAACATAAATGTGTATGCAAGTAATTGAAATCACATTCCAAAAGCAATTAAGCAATAATAACTTAATTTAGAATTTTGGATATTGGGTTCGTAACAATATAGTTCTATATTTTATTTTCTAAACTATTAGTAAAAGTTGATATTTGCTTTAATTTCCAAACTCTTATGGATTCGTTAGAAATAGAAGTCTGGATAGTTCATTTGCTTACCTTTCAAATGCCTTCTTTTTTGAAAAGTTTTTCTTTGAATTGTTTACTATATAATTCTCAAAAGTTTATTTTCTTGGGTTTCTCATGATTTTCATTTTAGCTTTGCAAGAGTAACGATGATTTCTTCTTTTCTAGTGGCTCTAAATAATAAAGTTGAGCATTTCAACCGAATAGCTTCCATAATTGGATGCTGTCAGCTGCTACATGTGCGACCATTAATTGTGTAATACTTAAGCGATAGTACTTCTTCGGGATGGTAAACATTAATTTTCTAAGTAAACTGCCAAAGACAATATCCCCTGTTGCTGCAGAATTCCAGGTAGACAGGCAGTGTTTGTGTTGTTAAGACGATGATTGCTAATAAAGGGTTGTGAGATTGAGCAGAATGCGGCTACATAAAATGATAAAGCGAGCGATTCACGGCAAGGTTCCACTAGTAAGACAAAAGGAAGGAAACGTTTGTTTCCTTGTAATTACAGGTTGGAAGACAACTACCGCCGTTTAACGGGCGTCTGGCTGAGTCGTTTGCTGAAGAAGTGTTTAATACACCGGGAAGGGAAACTTTTGAATAACGGCACCATAAGTTACCTCTTCCGGTTTGGCACGCAACAATTAGACGGTTTCGTGCCTCCTTAACGTTTAGATTAATTATTAAAGAGCGCCCGCTGGAAATGTGGAAAGCTTCACAACTCGAGCAGTTTTCTTTTTTATGCGCCTTCTTGCCATTAAAAACACGCATCTCTTAACAAATGACACTTGCCGCGGCGACAGGCGATCATTTAGTGCTAAGATGGAAATAAATGGGGCATTAAAAATATAAATTGGAACAACGAAAAGCTCTTTTAACAAAAAATGTGTAACCAAGTTTTAATGGGATGCCCCCTTATAAAGTGGCTCGTTTTCTCAAGTAAGTAGTTTATCGAGCACCCATTTTTTACTCGCTCAAATTTTCTTCTTTGCGAACTGCCAGAAGGTAATCTCATCGTTTTGCTCTTCAACTCGGTTTAAACTTCAGATTTTCATAATTTTCTTGGAAATAATTTTCTAGCTAATCTTTTTTAAACTTTTATGAGACTATTTATTACCTTGTAGAAATTTTATTAAATAGTTGGCATATGCAATCTTAGAAGTGATTATAAGAGAAGCTCAGTATGGATTTCGTAAAAGAATAACTTGCACTGGTGACATATTTACAATGAAATAAATAATCAGAATATTATACTGAAACACATAAATTCTACTCATAGGGTACGTCAAGGCATTTGATAGGGTAGGATAACTGGTTTTTAAATCTAAGTTTTCCTCCTTTAAAAATGGTTGACGCAACCCAGCATACATATACAGGGTGTTAATGAATTGCACGGGAAATACGGACAATAGATGGACATAGGAGGTAATGCTATGGAGACCCAGGTTGGGAGGGTGGTTTAGAGGAAGACCCCCAATGCATTGGACAGACGATATTAAAAGAGTTGCAGACTACGACTAGGCAAGACAAGATAGAACAAAATGGAAATCCCTGAGAGAGGCCTACATCCGGAATGGATTGATATAGGCATGATAATGATGATGATGGATGAATTGCAGGGACAAACTTCTAGGGCTTAAAGTATACGTGAAAAAAAAGAACATTTTTTGTTAATAAGTGTATGGTCAAAAGTGTTTCCTTTCAGGGATAGAGCTTCTCAAAGATATTCTTTAAGAAGCGCCTAAATGTAGGCAACTCAATTTACTACTTACTAATTGTATCCATAAGGACGGAAATTAATATAGGATAATTAAGTGGAAACGAGGGCTTTATTTATCCTGTATTAATTTCGGTCGTTATGGAAACAAATAGTCGGTAGTAAATTGAGTTGCCTACATTTAGGGGTTTCTTAAAAAATCTTTGGGAAGCTCCATCCCCGAAAGGAAGCACTTTTGACCATAGATTTATTAACAAAAAATGTTTGTTTTCATGTATACTTTAAGCCCTAGAAGTTTGTCCCTGCAATTCATTAACACCCTGTACAGTGGCAACTAAAATCACTTTTTTTCAATTTAATAAATTGATCAAATTACCTACTTAAGACAATACTAAGTAGAGCTGACAATTTGCTTAAATTTTAATTAAGATGTTTTCTAATAAGAAGGAACAGATTCGTACTTATGTTTGGTTAATGCTGCGGAATGCGGCTGCTACCTGCAATGTATATATGACGCGCTATCTAACTAGAAGACTACCGTCCAAAAAAATACATAAACGTATTGTTTTGTATGCTCTAATAATAAGAGCAAAGGTGCACTGCTGTGCCAGCATGAAAGTTAGCTCAATAAAAACACGATAGTAAACTTTACTAAAATATGTTTAATTTTACTAACTATGGATAAATGAATTATTACAAGTTCGTAATACACAACAAAGAAGCGAAAATGCGCGTCTTGCTGGTCGGAAATCTTGTGAAGAACTGTCGTCTAGAAAAGCCCACAACTTCCACGAAGACGTCTTCTTCCCCTCTCTGATCAACCCCTTCACACGGTAGGTAGGCTCTTGGAAAGGCCCGCAACCAGGTGGCTAAGAAGGCTTACGCTAACAAAAGAAGCACTTTACCACCTTAGAAGTGCATTTGCATGTTTACAGCTATTATTGACATAACTGAGAAGGATGCTATGGAAATTTGTGGAATCCCTTACAAAACGTACTTAAATGTAGAAACACTTAAAACCTAATAAAATCCAAACGCACTGGGAGCTTGAACACGTATTGAAACTTCTTTAAGAATCATCACCCAGCCTGTATAGCCCGTTGTCGGATATAGGCTTCCTCCAGATCTTTCCAATTATTTATCTTGAGCAGTTGCAACCCAGTTTGTTGAAATCCTTTTCAAATCGTCCGTCCATCGGGTGGGTGGTCTCCCTCGACTTCGCTTGTCAGGCCTCGACCTCCACTCTGTAATCTGTTTCGTCCATCTTCCATCCGTCTGCCTCTCTACATGGCCAGCCTATCGCCACTTCGACTTGGCTATCTTTTGTATTACGTCCGCTATTCCCGTTCTTCTACGTATCTCTTCATTTCTTATTTTATTTTTCAGTGTTATTCTCAACATCGATCTCTTCATCTTCCGTTTTGTAACACTCAGTTTTCTTGTTGATGTTTTTGTCAGGGTTAGAGTCTCTGTCCCGTAGGTGAGCACTTGCAGAACACATGTATTGAAAGTTTTCCTCTATAAACTCATAGGGATGCTACCTTTAAAAATGTATCTGAGTTTGCCGTATGCTGCCCAGCCTAGATTAATACATCTCAGGAGTTCGTAGGTTTGGTTATCCCTTCTGATTTTAACTTCATGCCCCAAATATATACCTCTCAACTAGCTCTGTTTCCGCTCCTCTGATGTATGCGTTTCCCTTAGGGACTAGATATGTCATTATCTTTGTCTTGCTGTAGTGTATACTTAGCCCCACCATCCGTGTTGCGTTTTGCCGTTCTTGTAGCATTTCTTTAGCTTCACCTAGATTGTCTGTCAAATTGCAACAGGTGTATAATTTGCTATTCGTTAGGGCAGCGGTTCTCAAACTTTCGTATTTTGCGCTTCCTCTTTTTTACCTTGAATAATTCTCTGCATAATATAAGATAGATTAGAATAACCCAATACACAGAAACGTATTTAACTCGATTTCGGAGTATTGGCTACGCTGCCGATGTGGTGCAGTCGCATCTCATTATCATCTGATCTACTGTTACCCGAATGTTCGCGGCATTTACCGGTAAGTCTCGAACATTCTGGATTGAAAATGCGCTACTATAAAAGCAGCGGCAGCGCGTCAGTTGTTAGTTGTGTGGTTGTGACTGTGTTACATAAGAGAGTTTGTCAGTTGGAGTTCAAACACTGAAAAAATTATTGTATATTTACGTACACGTTTACTGAATATGGATAGATTTTTAATTGGAGGCAAACGTAAGCTTAAATTCGAAGAAGCTTCTATTTCATCAGAAACGCCTAGTGCCAGTGCCAATCCTGTTATAAAATCAAAAACATGAAAATGTGACCAAGGATGCTTAAACTTCGGTTTTATAAGAATTGAAATAAGTGGTGAAGAAAAACCTCAATGTGTTATTTGCCTTAAAATTTTTGGCTGCAGATAGCATGAAACCCAATAAATTAAAGAGGAATTTAGAATCTCTGCACGAAGAATATGTCGATAAGCCTCGTGAATTTTTGCAGAGCAACTTAGATCTTTCGGGAAATAGAAGATACGTTTTCACAAAGCTCTTACATTATATGACAAAGTTTTATTAGCATCGTACAAAGTGGCTTATAAAATAGCCAAATGCAAGAAATCAAATACGATTGCAGAGCAAGAAAGAAACAATGTTTGGTGACTAAACAACTCAAGAATATGTCTCTGTCAAACGATACATTTGAATGAAGAATTAACGTTATATCTGTGGATATTCAGCAACAGCTTCAACCTGAGTTAGTTGGAAAATTAGTTGCCATACAACTTGATGAAGCAACAGACAGCAGTAACGATTCTCATTTGATTTGCTATCTCAGGTTCTACCAGGGAGCTGCAGCTACAAACAGTAGCAAGTTTTCATAATATCGTTTCCCTTGAAATGTGTTGCTGTTTATAAAATAATATCTAAGAAACCAATTTATGTCATACAAGAATTTAAGGATAGAATTATAGAAAAATATGTGAAAGTGTCGATAAATTTCGCTCTATTAAATATCCTTGACAGTTCCCAATGTATAAGAGTAGAACGTGGCTCTTCTAAGAATTCTATAGAGTATAGACTAACGACAATACACTAAAAGTTAGTTTATTTATTATTTTTGCTTTCAATTATTAGTGGTAGTAATATTTAATTGCCACATTACAACCTTAAGAAACCACAGTCATTATAGAGTTAAACGCAAGCACAGAAGAAATAATTCAATCTAGCTTATGAAATTAAAACGTCTATGGTGCTCTTTACATTGTGGTTGTTTTGTAGTCAGCGGTAGTAGCCCCTTAATATCATTGTGCTCTGATGTGCCTTATATCCGTACATTAATAACTGTTAATTTGTGCTTACGAAATAGCAGGCATGATTTAATACAAGGAACATTTTTCAAATTTGAGCGTCTACAGTGTAATCTGTATTTACATATGCTTCAATATTTGAAAAGAAATGACCTTATAAAAAAATAAAATAAAAATATTAATTGAAACCAAAATAAAATAATTTGCATAATTATTAGGTGATATATTATCAAAAATAATAAAACATAACGCTAAAACATTAAATCATGTGTAGAAACTTAAACCAATTGTAACTCGGAATCGAAAGAAAGCCAAGTAAGTAGGTCTCAAGGTTGTGTTAGAAGTATTACGCATGCGTTGGATCTGCACCACTATTGCCTAGAGCTTAATTTTTTTTCTTTCCTCTACGTGACTTGTGTCTTCTAGCTACTTTTGATATTCCTTTTTCTAGGTGTTCCCTCCATCGTTTGTCATTTCTGCTGCAGCCTCCAATTCATGTGCTTGAATTTCACTTATGTTTGTTGAGGGCGTTAACTAAGTTTCACTCCCATATGCCACTAGTGAGACTGCCACCATTTTATAAAGTTTTGCTTTGGTATGTGTTCTTGTGTTCTGTTTTAAATATCTATGGGCTGTTCTACATATTTGTCCAAATTTTACTAGTTTATCTTTAACGTCGTCGTCGTCGCGTACTGGTATATACACATTTTTATTTACACTTTCTAATAATAATAAAATTACAACATAGAATTATAATTGCATAAAACTATATACTATATATACTATTTTTCTGACGTATCTATTTTACACTGGCTGGAATTGTCTGTCCAACTTTTCCGTACAATATCGTTAGAGTCGCGCCAAGTTGCACCTAATTAACATAGATTTATATTTTCTTGGTGATATGTTTCGATGTTTTGGAGGTATTCGCGGTGCCATGCTGGCAATCTGTTTGATTCCATAATAACTTGACCCTTGTTTATAGTTTTATGTTAAAATCCCGTACATTTAATCATTCCTAACAATGCACTTTCGAAACACTTTACTGTAGTATAATCTTCACTCAATCTTCGATTTAATAATTTTACCATAAACAATCAGTTTTCCCAGACATTTGATATATTTTTCGCTGAATTAAATGTTCGCTGTCAATCCACTGTGTCCACATTTTTAAAGAAAGTATAAATAAATATCTACTTCGCACACAAGTTCATCAGCAACCGCTTTGCACTGTTTACTTCTCAAGTTAAAAAAATATGTCATTAAGTCAGACAACAAGGCAATTAATTTAACCTCTGACAAGTAAGTTGTTGCTCATGCCAGCTAATTTTGATACATAGTTTATTAGGTGTAACATAAATATATAAGAATAATTGAACTAAACGGGCTAATCTTAAATAATAAAAAAACAGTTAACTGAAGCTTCTTGTTTATGTCACAACCCCTAGGTAACCTCAGCCTTTTCACCATATTACTTGAATGCGACCCGTGGCTTAGGCCGAGTTACAAGTAGCTTGTTAATCTTTCTTGTACAAGTACCTTTTGAAATCGGTTAACGGTATAATTTTAGTAAGACTATAATAGAGCCACTAGGTGAACGGAGCAAAATCAGATATATAAAATGCCAAAAATTACGCCGACTAAGTTTATATAAAGTTAGTTGTCATCTAATGATATTTATTTCATACTGTAACGTAAAGTAGATTTTATGGTACTAATTTGAGTTCGGGAAATGGCCTAGAATATTAACAGTAATAGTACAACCGCTGTTATCGGAAACGTTTATAGAAGAAGGCACATCTTTATTACTATGGCGGAAGATGACTGATTTTGCTTCAACACCTCCACAAAAGTTTCATCCCCTTGTATCATTCTTACTATCTTCTTTTTGTCTTCAATAGATTCTTCAACATATTTTTCAGCAACTTTTGAACTCTTCCATCCTCCATGCCGTTTTAAAACATTGATATTAACCTCAACGTTGACGAAGTGACCAAAAGTGCTTTGTCAGGAAGGTTTTTCGGTCGCAAATTGTAATATTTTCTGAAGACTTCCAAGTATTGCATCTCATCGCTGTTAATCACAGTAAACACTCGTCCAACATGTGTTTTTGTTTGATTAATACGAACCACTAACTGAGACCCAGTATCCTCTACATCATCTACGGTTAAATTATAAATTTCTTCTCTTCGACACCGCCCAGAAATTCCTAGCAAAGTGATTACCTTTACTAGTAAATACTGCCTCTCTCCCGAATTTATCAACGTCTTCTATAGTCAGCACCTTCGACTGATTTGGATGGTGGCCCATATTTGGCTTTTTTAAAAATGCTAACAACTTAGGAAAACCTGAAATGTCGACATTCTCAATAACGATCATCATTGACTTAACCATCGAGTACTTAGACCACACTGCCGAACTATTAAATGTTTTCGACTGTAAGGTAAAATGCTCTCACTTAAAAGGAAAATTCTAAAAAAGAAACTTATCTAACCAAATCCGAAAAGTAAACCAACATCGCGTTTTCATTAACACTCGTTTCGACTTCATATTTCTTACGCCAGTCACAAAATAACGCATATTCCTTCCCATAACTTTGCGAAGACTTGACAGGAATAAGTTTCCCCACAGCTTCTGGGCTTCTTTGAGAAATTTCACTTGATTCACTAGCCATTTTCCAGCAGATACTATTTTTCGTATTTTTTACAAAGCAATATGTCTGCCTTTATTTACACTGTTACCATAGTAACTTTTGTTTCTGTTAAATAGTCAAAGTCACATAGGAACGTGTCCGTTAAAATAACAATGATTACATTGCCTATTGTCAAATATGACATTTAAAATTTTAATTTTGCTTTTTATTTAAAATCGTTAACAGTATGAAATAAAACGTAGTACGATACACTTCCGTGAAGTTATTATTACGGTACTCGTTTAGATATTCTTGACTGGGCTCCTTCGTCGCCTCGTGCATAAACATCTAACTCGTACCGTAATAAATCACTTCCCGGACTTGTAACGTAAATTACTATTAAGTGCTGTCGTTTTTGACGTTTGTCTTCTTTGACAAGGACCAAAAATGGCGAAACTACATCTCTATCTCCTGACGTAATCAGTTATCGAAAATAATTAATCGCGCTCGTTTCTGTCATATAACTTTGAATACTGTTTATTTTTTATAGTTTAGGTGCAAAAATGTTTACTTTCTGTGTGGTTCAGGAAAAATTTAGAGATATGTTAGAACACCTATCATGGGAAAATTATTAAAATACAGTCCTGTGCAAGTGGACGGATACTAAAGATTCATCGCTCCAGGAACTACATGCCTTGTGCGAAGTGATTATAACTATTAACTATTATTAACTAATAGTGAACATTTTATTATAATTGTGTCTGCTGACTACTGCCAAGTTTTTAAAGACTATTTCTGCGTAGTTGGGTCAATTTTTACGAACCTCATTGTATGTTAAGGGTTCCATTTGCTTTAGATATAAAAGCACGTTTTGCATTTATGCAGAAAACTTAACGACGGATTATTAGAATATTTTCCAAGAAAACAGTCTTAACGGTGCTGGAAACATCCTTAGCGCTAGAAGAAAAGCGACTAATTAACTTTCTAATTAAAATAAACGGACACCTCAAGGTTTCGAGGAAATTAATACGAAAGGTGACGATCTCATTTTCCAACTGCAATTTCGGCTTATAATTAAGTAACATTACACGTGCCTCGTCTGACTTCATATTAATGCCACACATATTAATTTGAATTGAAGGTGAATTGTATCTCGCATTACTGAATTAATAATATGTGTGACGGATTATACAGGGTTGCCCATTACTGCGTTCAATATTGGAATGATTACAATGGTTTGGAAATTTTTCTTTTTTAAAGTGATGGAGTGCAAGAATAAGCATATTATCAAAATGTTTTTAATTATACAGGGTGACTCGCTACAGCGGAGCATCTTCGAAGTTATTTTTTAAATAGAATACCTTGTATATTTTTACATTTTTGAATTCAGTGTAAAATTATTTTTCCAATCATATACTGGTCTTTGATTTTATCTGAGGCGTTGCCAAGTTTATCTAACAAATGCGGAAATTTTGGTTGGCACAAGCTGTAATAAATTAATTCCGTGTGTGAGTATTACGACTGTACATTTCACAGTTAGATAACCAAATTATGTACCAAACTGACACAATTGCCGAAAATTAATTTTATTATACATTGACAGCTTTTTCGTCCCACTGGTGGGCATCGGCCTCTTCTCTGTCACGTTGTACTCCTCAGCGCTAAGGTAGAAACACGGGGGATCTACAGTTTAACGTCGAATCCGAACGACAGAAATTCCAGAGAAGGTTTTTAGCATTAAGATCCCACGGACAAAAGAACTGTCGAGTCGCTAGTGCTGGAGCACCGTTGTGCTGGAACCACATATTTTCCATTAGATTTGGAAGGACATTTTGCAGGAGCCGAGGCAAATAATTTAGCAAGAAATCCAAAAATTTTGCACCACTCAGATGTTTATTACAAAATCGTCTACAATACCTCCCCAAACAATGTCGATGTCCATCAACTTACAATTCTTGGGATTTCTGATGCTTCATAGTAATGATGATTATTATGTCGGTTTGGGCTACAACTTTGAGTGAAGTTCGACTCGTCAGTGAACAATAGTTTTTGGAAAAAGTTAGGAGCTGCTCTTTGCATTTCCAGTCCCTACTCACTTTATGTCATGGCTACTAGATTAGATAGAAGTAAAAAGTTTAAAAATTCAACAGTTTAATATCAAATTTAGGCATAGGACAATATTTATAAAAACTATGGAAAACTAACATGCCAGTTTAAAAATATAATACGCTACAGGGTGTTCTAACTGAAAAAATTGAATAAATACTCTTTAAAATAAATTATACTTGCACCGATGTAAAAAACAACATGTATAATAACATTAATTTTTGCTGGTAGTGTCATTTTAGTACATCACTTGGGTACATACCTGCGAAATATGTATTCTTAATTAATCGCAATACTCACGCAACGAATTAAACCTTGTGCCGGTCAAGTTTTTTACAGTTTTTACGCCTTAATAAAAATAAAAAAGAAAAACAGAAAATTGTAGGATAGATAATTTTACGCCGAATTCAATATTGCAAAAATATACAGGTTGTTCTATTTCATAAATAATACCTTGAAGATGCTCTGCCGTAGCGATTCACTCTGTATATTTAAAAATATTTTTATCATGTGCGCATTTTGCACTATATCACTTTAAAAAAAGAAAAATTTTCAAATTATTTTAATAATGCCAATATTGGACTTTGGCGCCCTAATAAGCAACCCTGTATATTGTAATTTAAAACTGCGATAGAGAAATGGAAGTTGCAAAATACAGAAATTACAAATCTTGCAGTTAAATTGAAATTAATTTTGCCCGGAAATAGAAATGTCTGGTTGTGGACAAGCAATCACGGAGTAAGTACGTAATAAAGCGGAAAAGCGTGAAAAGTAATTACGGGGATTAAAAATGTCCAGCGCAAACGGGAAATCTGCAGGTAACAGTTTTGCAGTTTAAAATGTCAAATGTATTGCTTTGATGGTTTACAGAATATCGCTGTGTTTGTCAAAGTTTAAGAGTTGCTCGGGAAGCTGTTTGGAGGTATCAGTAAACATTTCCTTATTTTGCATCTCTGGTATTATAGTACCGGTTGCAGATCGGAGCATTGCGAATGCCGGTCAAACGTTATTCATAGTGCCGCCCTATCGGCGCTGCTTACTACTTGGATGGGTAGCCCAATATAGTATCATATGCAATTATTCGTCCTTCGGAGAGCACGTAAAGCCGTCGGTCCCGGTTGTCTACGGTTTAGGTTAGTCGCCTGCCTGACATAGGTATAAGAAGGGCTCACAGAACCTACTCAGTATAGTCAATTAACATCTCATTGGCCTATATACACAGGAAGAAGTATAATCTATAATTCTATTTTTTTTTGTAAAATTAGTTACACTATGGCTATATACAAATGCGTAATTACAAAAGTGAACAAGAAATCAATATAAATTAAACTCCTGTAATACAAATAATATCAACTTTTTGTGTTTGTTACTGTATGTATAACAAATAAATATTGCTACCTAGATGCAAAATACACATCGTATTTTTTAGACCAGTGGGTATGTAAATGTGACGTCACTTTTAAACAGTAATTCAGAATATAACCTTGTGGTATGCTTGCTGTGTCAAAAATAATTGGATATATGGTTGAGTGAGAGAGTAAAATTTGATGCGGTTGATGTCGGTTTGTAGTTATTATTACATACAGGGAATTTTTCTTTTTAGTATACATAGCCTATGTATACTTTTAAAAGAAACGCGTCAATTTCGCCTATTGTATATGGAGCCAACTATACAGACAACTCAAGCATGCTCTGACCACAGCAATCAAATTAATTCAATGCTAAAAAATAAAATTAATCTTTATTTAGTGTCAAACAATTGTTAGACAATTTAAATCAGAGGGATGCGTAATAAATTCCCATAAAATAAAAACTGAAAGTAATCACGTTTTAACCGAAGAAATGAAACGAAATATGTTATGCTACGTTGAATAATAATAATTAAAAAAAGTTTGCCATCGCCGGGAATTGAACTCGGATCAACTGCTTGGAAGGCAGGTATGCTGATCATTACACCATTTAGCCGCTTATGTATGTGTTTTGTACAAAAGAAATATAATGTGCACGGACCTTACGGAAACATCCTGTCGATTTTTATATTTAATAAATGAATCATCTTCTACGTCCTATAAACCTACAAGGTGAAATACTTATTTAATATAAACACTGCATCAACATAACCTTCACACTCAAATAATTCACAACTGTAGTGACGTTTATTTGTGATTTTTAGTTGTCGGTATAGTTGGTTGCATACACAATAGGCAAAATTGACGCGTTTCTTTTAAAAGTATACATAGGCTATGTATACTAAAAAGAAAAATTTCCTATATATTGCTATGTAATAAAAGTCATGGTATAAAACTAACGCCAACTAGCTCAAACATAAAAATGTTATCTTAGCGAATTAAAGAAATATCTCTAGTCTTTACTCGTGGCTTCGTCTCGTTCAAAAAGTTGAAAACGTTAAAAAAATACCTCGTGCAAATTCTTTCAAGCTTCACTTTGCTTTAATGTCACAGTAACTAGTTTATCTTTTATCAGAACCAACCTTTACACTGTAGTTAGGCACGCTAAAATGCCCCTGGGCAGCTACTCATCTGGTACACAGACTGCATTCACCTCCACCTGCTTGGCACAGCTCTCCGTGGATTGCCGGCGTTTCCCGTCACATCGTTCTTCACCATTTTTTATTTGCGACGATTAAAACCACTCTTCGTTTGGTGATGCTGTATTCTCTTTTTAAATATTACATTCTTTATGACTTTCCAAAAAAAAAAACAAAATTGATCTCTAATTTAAAATTTAGTAATCGTTGACCGGCGGGGAACGAGGTTATATTGGCTCGGGAAACAAGTCTTACCCCGACGGCGAGTCAAAGGTGAATAATTCAATTATTTAATCGAATTTAGAAGCTTACTTTTACTCGACAACCAATGAAATTACAAAGATTATCACAGATGGGAAAACTGTCAAGCTGTCAAATCCCATTTTTAAAATATTATTAATTTACACAAGAAATCATAATGTAACTTTTAGATGACACTTTCGCCAAATTACCATTTAAGTCCCCCCCCCCCATTATAATATCACAGCAATATATGTATATATATACAGGGTGTATCAGAAGTAGGTACAAATATTTAAACCAGTAATAAATTGGCTCAAGTTGAATTCAATGGTACTATTCATTTTTCAAAAATCATTAAGTTTATTTTTTTTTAATTAAAATATAAAATATAATTTTGTTTGAGACCTGCCGATGATACATAGAAAATGTATTTAAACTGTAGAATGTTATTACCTAATTCTAAAGTAAATCCACGTAAAAACGTCTGGCTTGTGATAACAACCTCAGACAGAACAGAAATTACTGATCTAGCTAATAATATTGGTTTGTGGCAGGTGATAGGAAATTTTTTTGCACTTTATCTTACTCTCCTTTGTATAACATGTCTCTGAACTCAAATTTTTGTTATCACCCTGCGGTACTCAAACAATTTTGGGTCGAATTTTCAATTATTATTTTCTCATATCTTAAGGGTCCCATTACCAAAGAAATGTTTTTTCTAGTTTGTAGGTATATATTGTAATCTACCATAGGGTTTAATATTTGTACTTATTTTTGATACACCCTGTATATTATTATAGTTATTATTTTTGCGTACACGTCGAGGGAGGTTTTTAGGAGTTTATCTTTTTGTTAACCCTTTAAGCGTGAACTCACCTACCTGTCATTGATGTAAGCGTACAACGAGGTTATGTTTCTTGGGTTTATATTGGATTCGTTGATTTTATCTTAACTTTATAATCAAACTTATCGATATTTCGAGAACATAGTCGATGAACTATAATAATGGTACCTATAGTCAACCACGTTTCACGTCCCTCTGCTGAGCACCAACTGCTTTTCTACCATGTGCTTCTCCTCAGCGCCAAGGACTTGTCGAATCCGATTCGCAGGGAAAGTTTTTGGTATTAAGATCGCATCGAATTGGGAAACTGTGTATTGTGCGTTGCATATAAGTTTTATACGCTGCGTGGTAATGCTGGGGAATCGCACCCAAGCCATAATAGACGTTTTGTCCAGAAAGCGAGGCCAAGCTACTAATCCAGTACTTCCAGTTGCTTGGAATCAGTCATGGAATGTACACATTAATTTCAAAATAATTTATGTTTTAGGGTGTACATTTATGATGATATAGTTTTTTAGCTTTAAACATTTATTTGTTGTCTTTATCATGTCGAGCTTTCCTGTTGCGCATAGGGTCTGTTACATCATGTATGGAAGTTTGCAATTTTCATCCGAATCAAAATGGCGAATGCGATATGTTTAAACAATTTGAAAGTTTTATGAATTTGGTTTAACTATTACATAACCTTCACAATATTTATTTTGAAAATAATAAAAACAAATAAAATTATAATTATTATTTAAGCTGTGTAAAATCTACTTAATAAACACAGACACTAAGAAACGTTCGTTTATGTAAACAGTTATATTATTATCAGGTTATACTGACAAAATACTCAAAAATTGTAAGCGTAGAGGAATTTGATATCCTTGGAAATCTTCAGTCATCATAATTCTCACGCCAAACAAAATTTCTAAGTTTTGCTTCTGTGCATTCTTCTAAATATATTTATATTTGTAGTTGTATGTTCAGTTTTATACAAATACAACGTAAGATTCCTTTATGCAGATCATTGTTGGGGCTATTTTTGTCCCAATATTGATTAAAGTGATATCTGCCTAAAGTGGCAAGGTGGGTTTAATCTTCTATTGATACACAACCATTAATTGTTAGCCATAGAAGCACAACGAAATGCAAGATTAAGAAATAAAAATAAACTGAATTATGGTAGAGGTTATGTTATAAACATACATAAAATCAAAAGTGCCGCCGACATAGGAATTGTAATAATTCGGTCTTCCATAAAAAAGACCATGACGTCAACAAATTGGTGAAGTTTTTGAAATCACAAATGTTGTTTTTTTTTCGGTGTTAAATAGGCATTTTTTTATCTACTCAAAAAATACGAGGCTCTTAGCTGGAGTTCATATTTTCGAAAAAAATTGAACTTAGATAAAAACATCGAATTTACGATAGAACCATCGAAACTAATGTCTGATTTACATACTAATCAAAAATACAATACACTTTTCGCTTTGGTTTTCCGAAAACTACGGAGAAAAAATCAACGGTGTAATAGAATATTTTGTTCGTGGTATCAGTTCGTGAAATACTCTTTCCAATTTGCGATTCAAGTTTCTCTGCGATAAATTTTGTCTGGAAAATGCACAAGCTTGTTGCTAGAAAGCGGTACTCTTGAGTAATTGACATTTGATACTGTGTCGTGATAGTTTCATGTCAATTATTTTCGAAAAATTTCGAAGCGACAAGCTTGAGGGATTTCAGAATTCAATTTATTTGAATAAATTCCAATCACTTATATTGTTGTCGTTGATTACTCCAAGAGCAGAATTTGCGAAACAAAAATGAAGGATCTAGGAGAATAAAACATTAAAGGAGAATAATTGTTTATGTGAAATGTCATGGTGTAGTATAAGATTTAATAGTTAACCGCATACTCTTTTGAAATCAGGTAAAAACGGATATTTATCAAACTATAGCAAATGGATTCTATTTATAAGAACAGAAGTGTAAATTATTTACTAAATTTTATTATATTAATTAATTATAATAATTAGTTTATCTTTATGAATTTTGTAATGATTGGTGAAAATATGGAGGGAGTTTTCTGTAGAAAATGTTTTGAAAGTGGAGGATGTAGCTCGAAGTTGTTTCCGCAACGGGGGTCATCTCATCTTTTCTGCAAATCTACATAATTCAGGAGGTTGCAAAGTTTCAAGTAACTGTTTTGGTGTTGATTGAAAAGAATTTCAGAGAAGTGTTTGAACGGCATCGGTATAGAGAATTCGAGAATCAGGGGTGGGAATTATACCAACGCTGACACTTTGAAGACACGAAACTTCTATGGTGATGGCGTTCAGGGTCAATGTCGGCAGAAGTTTTCCGGGTCACAAATCAACTGTGCCGAGCAGCTTCTGGAATACGCTAGTGTAGTATGGGTGTTCCTGAATTTTTCGGTGAGGGCTTCGGCATGATCCTCGACCATATAAGATTGCTGCTGGTGCTTTCTTTGATACCAAAACAGAAATCGGAAATGCTTTTATTGCCGCTTTAAGGGAGCATTTGCATATTTTTTGTTGTAATCATAAAGTTGTTACGACTGTTAATCGTCTAGTTTACAATCATTACTGTTTTTTCTTATTCAACTCGTGAGGCTACTTTAAACACTATAATTCAATGGTAATCTGTTTTTAGCTTGGGAATAGTTATGTTTTATGGCTATTCGTGGTAATAATAGTTACCTCTGGTGTTACATATAAGAATGCCGCGGAATAAATATTGATATGTTAGGATGAACCTTTTTTTAATTAAATTGTTCCTCAATTATTGAAGAATACATTTAAGAGTTTATTGGTGGCGGTTATAAATTTATAATTTATAAGACTGAATATTGATATATTAGGGTAACCCTTTTTCATAATTCATTTTCTCCTAACCACTTCAATTATTTGCAGAATACATTTAAGAGTTTATTGATTGTGGTTATAAATTTAACTTTGTAGGAAAATTCCCTTTTCTTTTTTCAACCTTCTAGTTTTCTAAACACCTTTGTACGTCTAGTATATGAAATGCATATGCAGTGATACTCAACAGGCGTGTTGCGAACATTCATATTACATAAAAATAATTCCATTTAGTAAAATGCATTTTGCATTTCAGTGAAAAATGCTAAAGTTGCACAGTTGGATTTATGATGTAGAAAATACTTCTAGTATTACACTAACCGCAGGTGCCCCTCAACACGCACTTTCCAGCTCCTCAAATGTTGATAATAATTAGAGGAAACAAATACATATCAGTGTGTAGGATGTTTAAATCAGAAGAAAGTACAGATCTAATAATAGTACAGGGTGTTACATAACAAGAGAAAGATATTTCAGAATGATTAAACAGTGTAAATAATTTCCCATTAAAATAAGATACTCATAGGAATGCCAAGATGCCGGAATATACACGATGTTCCATTACAAGCAAAATATTGTTTGCTACATGATATACCTACTATTATGTATGTTAGTGGCGCCCGGATTCATCTATGAATCGCGCCGCCGACCCGACAACGACCAGAATCAGCAGGAACGTTCTAGTACTAGACGGCTCAGATATACAAAATGTGTGCATGTCGATTAGCCGTCAATGCAATAAATAATAAAAAATGGGTGGGTATATATATATATATATATATGTATATATATACTGCTGTGTTATTTACCTTATATGATTTATTTTGACTACGTATTGCTTCGATCATGATGAAAGGATACTGTTTTTACTGTTAATATTAAAGAATATGACTAAAATTAAGATTATTTAGCTTATTTGTAATCTAAATCATGCTCTATAAGAGGTTATTCTTAGTCTATTTCATAAATGTAAACATTATAATATAAAAAGGTATATTCCGAGCTTTCGTAGTGTTCTAAGATGTACTCTGTGTAGTTTTGGAATGGTGTTTTCAGTGGAAAGTTCGTGAGTGAATAGTTGCGGGGGCGTCTATTTTTCATTTTGATGATGATTTGAGGTGTCCAAAGCATGTTGCGGCCCTGTAAAGTTAATAATTGTAAATTGTCATATAAACATTATAAATTTGATTATGTCAAAGTTAATTTAAGATTTATTAATATTGTTTATAGTTCTTATTTTATAAGAGGAAGGTTTATGTATACTTTTATTTAGGCAAATAACTGTTTAAAATAAGAAATTTTGAGTTTGGAAAAAATCGCACGTTTGGAGGTTAGAATTCGTTTATTGCTTTTTATTATGTTATTAACTAATTTTTGTGTTTATATTTGAGTTTAATGAAGGTTTAGTTAATTGTTTTTAGTGGTTTAGAAGCTCAATTGTAGAATTTTGTTAAAATTTGAATTTGAAAGCACATGCTTATTTTTTGTTGTAAATGTTCATAAATTGAATACCATTAGATTGCTAATTTTTCGTAGATTACGTTTATGAAGTTAGTTTTTTGAAAGATTTGTTTATTTAGGCTGTAGGAATCGCTTTTAATTTAATTGATAAGAATTTTGAGTACGGGTGATTAAATGCAAGTTTGCTATTGGTGCATTTTAAAATTTCAGATAATATTTTGGGATTTTATTGAAATTTAATCTTGTTTAAGCGCTTCTAAGGGGAAGACGTATTCTAGTGTTGCTCTGATAATAAAATTAAGACCAATTGGGTCGAAATTTGAGTAGTATTGGGCGGAGTCATTTTGAGTTTATCATTTAATATACAATGAGGTTAGGTGTTAAAACTTTATTTTTGTAAACAAAGAGTTATTTGGTTGAATTCAAACTTGTGTTAAGTTATTTTTTGATTACAATAAATCTTACCTGGTGTTTTTAAGTTGGCGTTTGTGTTTAATTATCTTCGATTTTCCTAAGTTGAAAGCGTTTTTCTTAAGTAAGATATTAAGAAAATTTATATCTTACCTATTCTATGTTACAAGTTTTCTGATACTTTTAAAGTAGTATAGTATCAATTTCAACACATTTTGGGTGGAGGCAGTGAACCTGCATCTTTACAAACAACTGCACACAACCGATAAGTGACACATAATGAATTCAGATTTATGCATCAAGGCCAAATTTCTACAGATGTTTAGAAGATATTAGAACTACTTTGCGGTATGGTACATTTCAAAACCTTTGTAAAGGTGAGATAATTTTTGCAGGTATTTTTTTTAATTTAATGCATATTTGTATATAACTGTCATATTGGGGAAGCCACGTTATTAACATCATACGAACCCTGAGATGTCTCATGACAATTTTATATGCGTTTTTAGTTTCAATTTAAGTTTGTGAGAAAATATTGGGAATTTATAATTGTTTTATAAATTATTTTTTTACTTTTATTAATTATCATAGCATATATTTGTGGTAAGTCAACATGGAGCTTTGATATTTCATTCAATGACAACTTGTCGCTTTATATATAAAAAGTTGATATATTTAAAATAAAATTATATTAGGGGGGATACATAGCAATATATTTATTTTATTTGTTCCACCGGCATAAAAGGTTGGTGGCCGCTGATGTATATGTATCTCCTAAGCTTGTTTTCTATCGATATTTATTTTAGATAGCCACGAAATCCTAAAATTTACCATACATATTAATTAAAATTGGAAACATGGGATAACTCTGTAATTAAAACATCAGACCATGTTGCTTAATGGATAAATAGCAAGCTCAATGAAATAGAATTTTATACACTGTCTCCAGATACTCGATATAATATTAGTTCGCGAAGCGTGTGTAAGTAATCTCTTCGCGCTTTATGTTTACTATTGTTGGGTGTTTACTTGGTGTAGGAGGCACTGTTTGACTTCAGTTTGTTACGGATTGCAAGTACTAGATTCAGCAAACAATGGATTAGTTTCTCCAATAGTTTCGGAGCCGTGTTTTACACGACTTTCATAAAGTTTCGAGTTAAAGGAGCAGGTGGGACTAGGCCGTTTTAAGCTCGCAACTTGTGATGTTGTTTTCTAACAGTTGTTGACGTTAATTAAAGCGAGTTAAACGAGAATTAATGTCAAGGTTAACAGCAGAAAAACTTTGCCTGTTGATGCAGTGTGTGTAGGGATCGGGTCGATTTTAATTTATGCTTAAAACATTTAAATACTTTAACTTCGGTGATACTGAAAAATAGATAAGAGATAAATTTAACACCACGATCATGTATTTAGTTCAACAAATCCACATACCGAAAACATTTTGATTCAAATTAATACCAGGCATATTCGTCATAGTCTAGATCATTTTCTTAAGATACATGTGATGATAGTCACATTTGGATTGCTTAGTAAGTTGCACAGTGTAAGCCGCCGCGTGCAGTCGGGCATTGTCGTGCGAAAGCCCGACTTCAGAGTTCGGGAATATTCGCCTTTTGTTCTGAATCGCCCTTCTTAACTTTCTCACCATACACGTCTGAATTATTTGTCGTATTACGCTCAGAAAATCAACCAGCAATACGCCTTTCCTGTTCTTAAAAACAGTAGCCATAAGCTTTCGATTCCGGATTGCCTTGAATATTGCTTGGTTTCAACAGTTGTGTACGAAATCCAAGTCGTGTAACAAGTCACATCGTGTTGCAGGTAGTCATCGCCATCAGTTTTGACCATTCGCGGCTTTTTGTTAACATCCGTCATTGGCACCCACCGCGTAGAAAGCTTGTGATACAGCCTGCAGTCTGTTCCTGACAATTTTAGACATTTCCGCATGTGATATTTGAGGAAAGTTTACGGCTATTTTTCACAAGATCGTCGTTGAAGATGAGTGGAGCTACTGACAGAGCCTGTAAAAACTTTGCTTTTATATGTATGTATATAATGGATAACACGATATTGACATATTTATATAGCCGTAAGTTTTCAAGACATTCCGAAACGCTAATTAAAAATATTACTAGTTAAAGTCGTGAAATGTTAAGTCGGACGATCGCGATGGTCTACGATCTCTGTTTATTACCATTTCTTTAAAAAACCGCCTTAGAAAATTGTCAGTTGCATCTGCTGTATGAGCTGTTTAACCATCTTGCTGGAAGAACCCAAGTATTATCGTGGAGTTAAACGACTAATATTCTTAAAAATAGTTGCTGGTCCTCTTTTAAAAAGCATCGGTCCAATTATTCTTTTTCTCAACAGATTGTGAGGAGATGCTATGAGGTCTCCTGATATGTATGAGGATCTTCAGTTCACCACATACAATAGTGTTAGCAGTTTACGAAGTCGTTATAAGATAGATGAATGCTTCATCCCTGAAAAATGTCGTATCTAAATTGTCATCACTGTTGAATATTTCATTAAACCAGTACAGTATGGTTGACGTTTTCCAAAATTTGTTGGCAACGACTGTAGAACGACTGACACTTTTTATGGGTCTATAAACAGTAACTTTTAGCAAATCTTCCACCACGAACCGTATGAAACATATATAATGTAAATGTTCAGTAACTCAGTTACAATAATATTACACTCATTACTTATTTGAAGAGACAAACTTGTAACCATGCGCTGTTGAATATCCTGTAGGTACAAGGTATTCTGTAATCATAGACCTTGACTAAATGTTAAAGGGCATTTCAAACCATGCCATAGAAGTTTTACAATACTGTCAAAATATATCTAATTCAGTTTTAGATTTCCAATATTTAAAATATTATTAGGACCGTAAATTTTAATAAAATATCCTTATTGCAAATGCCGTCAAGGTTAGGTTAAAATATAATCAAGCAGTAAAATTTCCTTTTCGTTTGAGAGCAACCTGTTATGTTTATAAGTTCAAGAAATACATGCAAGGAGGCTTCAAACTGATTTAAGATGTAAAAGAAACATTTGTACACTACACGGACACATATCAGAAATTTTAAATCAAATAATTAATTGCATTCATAAAGTGCTCAACCGTTTGTTAGATTTCTTGGTTTATTTCAGTCTACTGACCAATTCTTAACAATGGCAACACCGCTTCACACATATGTGGGTTACCGACGTAGACAAGCGCGATGGTGTAGCCTCTTTTATGTAACAATGCATGTATAAAATTTAATCAAAACGAAACATGTTATATTTGAAAGATAAATAATATATTGCTGTGAACCCTCATAAATGAATTATAAATATTATTGATTAAATACATTTGTTATATGACTTTATAATTTTCTAACCACGTTGGTTCGCCTAAAGTAAAATTCTCCTTAATAAAGATTAGTTTACATGAATAAAACTTTTAACCACAATGCAAACGATCAAAGGTACGAGTTATTAATATAATAATTTAAATAAATGAAATTCAATAATAATTTGCCATTTTATCTGTGCTTTTCCTGTTGAATTTAAACAATTTATCAACTAAATAACACTAAATACATTTTCCAACGGACCTGCTTGTTCTTCAAAAAAGGTTGAACGCACACTTGCAACTTGATTGTAGAATTCCTTGGAAAATTAGTGACCTCGTCGAAGTATAAGTTCTCACAGTTAAGTAGCAACTTAGGTATTTTATTTAGCGCTGTTCGTAGATGTGAAAGTTCAAATAAAAATTAGTATATTTTAAACACGTAGCACTTCGGAAATCATAACCTCTTATTTGTTTGACTAAGATTAAAAACGTTTTGTTTCTTTTTTTCTTCAGTCTATGTTTTTTGATATTTTTTATTATAATTACCAACGAAGATCAATTATAAATTCAGTCGATTTCGAATTTTAAGTAGTCTTATATTTGCCTTTTCATCGTAGATAATTTAAGGTTATGCTGTTTGATGGCAATTCTAAACGTCAAACGATCCGTAGAACAAAAGTCGTAAAAAAACTAAAGGCTAGTGACGCTCTGTGATGGACTTCAGTGTATAAAATTGTACCTATTAGAAGTTATTGAACTTTTGCTAATAGCTTGCAGTAATTGCACACGAAGCAAACTCAGCTTTCCTATAGTTGGTGTGTAAGCATATAGTTAAGTCATTGCACTATTAGGTTAAATAGCAAGTAAGGTAATTTTATAAAAGATATGTATGTACTAAAACAGAGAATTCAATTGCGAGCGTTCCTATAAGGAACACCTATTACGAATAACCAATAAACACTTATGTTTACCGATGTGTGTTTAATTTGGTTACTACAGCTCACTGAAACACTCCAAGCCAAATTCTGATTTAATGTTATTTTATGTAAATTGGGTGTAATTTGCGTAAAATAACATTAGCCTCTGGTACAAATAAAAATACATTGTTGATTCGTTAACAGCAATAAATTATTGGTTTTATTTAAACTAACGCATATTTAACTTAAATTGACAATGTTTACGGAGTAGCAAAAAGAGCGTGCATGTGCTTTAAAATTTACATCGATACTGAAGAAGATAAATATCAACGAACTTCAATTTTTTTAATTCGGTTGCTAGGTACCCTAGAGCTACATGCATAGCAGCATGACCCTGCAAACATATTTAAAACAAATATCCTGACATTTTCAGCTAATCAGCAGAAGGATGAAAATTACAATATTTAATTAAATTTTAATTATTCAAATAATTTTCCTAGATTTTACAAAACGCAAAATCTGAGTTTGCCAACATACAACTGTAAAGCTTCTGCACATTTTGATATCCCACAAGACCAAAATACAATTTAAATAAGAAAGCTAATATTTATTTTATTAAATGTCTCCTGCTTTACTAACTTAATTTAAAAAGATTATTAAAATCAATGAAAAGTTTCCTCAACACACAAAATAGTTTTATCACTTTCACACAGGAAAAGTCAAACTTTCCCCAAAATACATATTTTTGTACAAATGCCTTAATTTACATTGTTTACATTGTTTACAGATAAAGGAAACCCAAATAAGACTGGCAAATGCTTCCAAAACCTTCATATTAAAGAACAAATAAGACCAAATCGGGCTGCTGTCTTAAAATTTCAACATCAAACAGTTTCTTAAAGTCAACTTACACATCGGAACTGAACAAATTAAATGTAAATGAAGCCTAAGCTTGATTCAACCATCTATTTCTGAGGCTTGCTAGATAAAATCGTTTTAAGTATAAGCTCAAAGCCAGATTATCACAATTAGGGATCTGTAACATAGCAAAATTTATAGGAAGATAATTCTCTTGTTCAGAGAGACAACTTTAAATAAGAGAGGTGTACAACCATATGATTAACTAACCTTCTATGTAAGAAATAAACTGATTTTGACCCATTCCGCGCTTTGTATGGTCTAAATTGAATATTATATCTTGTAAGATATCGTAATACATATGTCTTATACTGATATATACAGGGTGTATCAGAAATAGGTACAAATATTTAAATCAGTAATAGATTGGCTCAAGTAGAATTCAATGGTACTATTCATTTTTCAAAAACCATCAGTTAATTTTTTGAATTAAAAATAAAATAAAATTTTGTTTGAGAACTGCTGATGATACATAGTAAATGCATTTCAGCTGTAGAAGGTTATTACCTAATTGTAAAGTAAATCCAAAGTGGCAAACACGTAAAAACTTGTCTGGCTTGTGATAACAACAACAGACTGAATACAAATTACTGACCTACCTAATAGTATTGGTGATAAGAAATTTTTTTGCATTTCTATCTTACTCGCCTTTGAATAACATGTCTTTGTACTCAAATTTTGTTATTATCCTGCGGTATTCAAACAATTGTGGGTCAAATTTTCTCATATCTTAAGGGTGCCATTGCCAAAGAAATGTTTTTTCTAGTTTGTATATATTGTAATCTAGCATCGGATTTAATATTTGTACCTATTT
>JABXWE010022345.1:0-27081 GCA_014611495.1 Limonius californicus | reverse complement strand
TATAAAATCAATAGAGTTAAGGTTTAGCAATTAAGGTAAAAATCAAAACTTACTTACCCCCCCCCCCCATACAAAATATTATTATTACCATTTAAATATATACAATTCGCTGTAGTTTCTTAACAAATGGAAGAAGTACGAAATTAAGGTAGATATGATATTTTTGATCTTGGTGAATTTTATTCATAATTAATAAAGTTTGCTAAGAGTTTCTAAAAATTTTGTATGGCTGCTAATACTAAATATTCCAGCGAACAATTTTTAAATCAACATCATTTTTAACAGGAAAGCAGATCATTTAGATGTTTTGGGAAAACAATGGAATTGAATAAACTGGGTTATGTTTCAACATCTTTTCAAAATTGTCCTGAAAGTTATAAAGTAGTTTGGATACCTTGCACATAATAACATATAGCGCCCACAGTTTGTGATTACATTACCTAATAGAAATTTGTTATTTTCGCAAATCTACGCTACTGGAAAAAAATAAATCAACGCGATTTACAGGTCAAGGTTGTCAATTACTATCGTAAACATCATCTGCATAAAAAACATACCTACTCGCGAATAACTTTTCCACAGTATGGTATGACGTTTAACAATCCTGACAAAAATTTAAGGGCTGAACTTCCAAAAATCTCAACAAAAATCACCATGATTTATTAAGAACACCGAAATATATTTTTCTATAATTTCATTTGATTTTTGATTTTAAACAAATTCTTTAGGAAAGAAAGTTCGACATATACAGGGTGTTTCGGACCAAAGAAAAATATTGTTTGGTGTTGAAAATAACCCATGTAAGACGTATATGATTGCAAATTACGTTGATAAAAAGTGATTCAACTTTCAACAGGGATCTTTGTTCTCATTTCAACCACGTAGTTAAATAATGCATTTACGTAACAAAACTTTCAAGATAAATGCAATTAAAGTTGTAGGATTGGTTAGCCATTTTAATAACTTTTATCCACATTTACTAAACAGACCTGCATGCCCGTTGTGACATAGCTTGCAGAAGCTAATAAGCATTATTTAATTTCAGGTAAACGTTGAAAGTTGCTTTCATGGCTAACAAATATTCGATATTTAAATATGTACATCTTGAGCAAATACATATTTGAAAGGAAAATCAAATACTGTGTTTCTGTCAGCCCTCACCTCGGCGGAATGAGATTATTCTAGAAAACGAGCACAACGTCAACGTGGTACTGTTGCCTGAGCCATTCTGTACAAATTTATGTTAAAAAACCACTAAAATGATCCCTAAATTCTTTGGAATTAATTGAGGCAAACCGCAAAATATGTTTGTGAACAAAATTTCATAAGCACATCCAAAAGTTGATAAAGACTTGATGCACGTGTAGCACGATAAGAAATGGCAAGTTGTCAGTTTCGGGACAAATTAAGGAACGATAACCCGCTCTTATAAGCTTCTATTTATATTTAACTCGGTTCTTGCCACCTCTTCTCTTATATGGATTCATAATTCTAATTTATAACATTCTAATCCAGCGAAGTCTGTTATTTTTAATTACGGCACGATAGCGGCTTCCTTATCGCTTCCTGTGGTGCATTTTCAATAACCCAAATCTTTGGAAATGTATTTACTGACACTGGTTTTTGATGAAAAGGTATTCCTGGCGGTTAAAGTTCAATGTTTTGCTTACCTTGTCGTTGGCTACACACATCCTTATGGGTTAGACTTTATACGGCACTCGTTATCAGAAAATAAGTCTGACGTTATTCCAGCTCATATCTGAACTGCAACTTTACAATTTATGTTAAGCTCGAATAATTTAATACAGGATTTTTGTGCATAAACCCCAAGCACCCGTACGAGAATCGACCCTAGCTTGTACTGCCTCTGTATGATGGTGTCCGAGATGGCCTACAAAAGGGTCTTAGAATGTTGTATCCCCTACGTTTTGCATTTATTTAGATCAGTACTTCTATTTGCGCCGTAATTATCTTTAAAACTGCTAAGAAAAACCTAGCGCTTTTTTAAATGCGAACGTCAGTAATTAAAATTTAACATAGCAACCACAAAGTGCATTTGGAGCCATATCAAATTCACAGCTAGAGATGAGATAAACGCGAATTTTATCTCTTTAGTGGGTCGGGTGTAAGCCGCCATGATCTCTGAGTAAATTTGGACGCTTACCTAGGTAGTAATATATATATAATATATAATTATCAGACAGCCGTACGTTTATTATTTAAAAATCGTACGTTCCTCTTGGCAACTTTCAGTTTCAACAGTGCATTGACTCCCGTCGCAAGACGTATAAAATACAAATTTAAAGACGTTTTGTTTACTTAAAGCGGGTTATCAGCAAAACGTGTTCCAAAACAAAAAAAGAGGAATTAAAAATAAAATCCTTTTTAGGATAGTTTAAACAAGAATTTTAAATAAGTACGAGGTTAGTTCAGTTTTTATTTATAGCTTCGTTCTTATTTTTGACAATCTAATTGGATATAAAAGCTGTTCCCCATTTTTTGATTTCTTAAAAATGTGCTTTACATATATGAGCGTAATTTGAACTTACTGCTTCATTATTTACCTATAGCTTTAAGTCCCTTACCCCTAGTGGCGTAGTCAGGAGGGTTTCGATTTAAATCCCTATTCATTTTCCAATTTTGCATTTTGGGGTGTTGAATTTCGTGTTGTAGGTGCGTGGAATGTTGGTGTTGTTAGTGTTAGATAAATACGAACACTAAATCGCTTTTATAGGACACAGCATTTTTTCTTCTTTCAGACACCGATTGTGGAATTCTATGCGACAAACAAGAACGGAAGAAACCTATAGGCCCCAAACTGCCACTATATCAAAACTCAGGTTATTTTCCCAACTTTTATCTCTGTACTTTCTTTGACATTTTTCTTCTCTTATTCATAGTAGTTTTTTAATCTCTTTTATTAGAATTACGCAAATTTTTCACTAAACAAATTGGATACATGGGTGGAAGCCATTCCTGTGGAGGAAGAAAAACAGAATAGATTAGAAAGAAGGGGTAGAGGTGGTTGAGTAAGTGATTAACAAGAAACGGTAGTGAACAAATGAAAGGGAAAAACAATTGCTGCTAAGGATGCCTTAGCAACCATTGGGGGAAGAGACGTAATGGGGAAAGGGAAGTAAATCAGCGAGATGGGCGGAAAGTAGGAGCTAACAGTTTGGGTTTTATCAAAGTAGAAATGAATAGGTAGAAGAGTGGTGAGAAGAGTCGAGAGGAGGGAAAATAGAAAGGCAGAGATGTCAGAGGGTTAAAGAGGAGGGACAGGCTGAAAGGCAGGAGCAGGCAAATAGTATGACCGATAAATAAATCTCGAAACAATTAAAACGATAGTCATTGGGTAAATGAAAGAAGGTTCGTAAAGAAAAATAAGAACAAAATGAATATGAATTTAAAGAAGAGGAGGAATGTAGTGGGACCAGTGAAATAGAACGGTGTTGGCAAAGATAAGCGATGAATGAGTAGGGAACAAACCATTGAGAGAAAGAGGACAAAACGAATAGGGAAGAAAAATAGTGCTAACACCACCATATATAAGCGATTTACTTGATGAAAAGTGAAAAGAATTTGAAATTAATTACGTGAATAAAAGTATATTTGAAGCGTGAGGTCCACATCGTGTTCGAACTCAAATCCGTAGTTGCTTTCTGGGTTTTTGCAATTACAGATTATGTTCCCATAAGAGAGAATGTTTCTGAATTGATATAAACAATTTTTTTTTGGAAATTTCTAGGCTGTTCTAAATTTAGTGGCAAAAATGGTTGTTAACGCATAATCCGCACGTGTTTCCACCAAGTCAACATATTTACACACTTAACATTCTTAAAATAACCTTCCGTCGTACTGCAATTGTCGATTACATATACTCACCAACTTTTGTAGTCTTGAAATAATACTCCATTTGACCTATCGACTTTTTTTCTCTAGCTATGTCACCGATAAGTTATCTCTAGGAAATACAGTAGCCTGTGGGGCTATTCTTCATTTTAGTCAAATTTTGATTGTAGAAGTTTCTAGATTCCTTGAACTTCTACTTTTAGCTTTAACAACTAACAGAGAATAATTTTCAATAAATAATTCGTACAAGAGATCAATGGATGCTTCTTGAGATGACTCATACTGATTGAGCAAACATGTAAAATTTTCTTCGGGAACCCTATTTTTAGGATAATAAACTAAAAAAGAAGCAGCTGAAAGGTTTTTGACAATCACATAGACTTATAATACCTGAGCATTCATGGGTAATTAAATAAGTGAGTTTATTTGATATTTTGTTATGGTTAGTTTTTAAACCTACGCCTAGAATCCCTATTTGTAATATTTTGACCTTAACAAAATTAAGAGGTTGTATTCATCACCCGATTAATCGTTCTAGAAGCGGGTTTTAGCATATGCAGCGCCTGTTGAGTTTCATCCAAAAGGTTTTCCACTGCGTTGAGTTGGTTGTTGTAAGTAATTTTTGTGAATTAATTATGAAAGTTCTTCAATCGACTTTGTTAAATATCTGAGGAAGTGGTCGATAAACTTTTTTAATATGTGACTTATTTCGTGTTCGTAAACTTACTTTGCGAATGTGGGAGGGGTGTAACTCGCAATAGAACAGATTACCTACCAATTAGTTTTCGTTGAATTTAAAATAGTGCTTTTACAAGGTCGTCTGTAGAGTGGTTTTTTTATATATAGATCTTAAAAACGAATCGTTTCCAATATATTCAATATGTTACTTTTCTATTGCAACATGCCTTCGCTATCAGTGTCTAATTAGAATTCGTTTTTTCAGACGCCACTCGTGGAAATAATAACAGCAGAGCCGAAGAGAAGGACGCGCCGCAACCTGGGCCTGAACTGCGACGACAAAATGAACGAATCCTTGTGCTGCAGGTATCCCCTGACGGTGGACTTCGAGGAGTTCGGTTGGGACTTCATCATAGCCCCAAAACGGTACGAAGCCCACTACTGCTCGGGGGAGTGCCCCTACGTCACCCTGCAGAGGCACGCTCACACACACATAATAAAAATGGCGTCGCCGAACAGTGCAGGGCCTTGTTGCGCCCCTCGGAAAATGAGCGCCATCTCCATGCTCTACTTCGACCAACAGTTCAACGTGATTTACGGAAGCCTCCCGGGGATGGTGGTGGACAGGTGTGGGTGCTCGTAAATGAGTTGTCAACCAGTTGTGTGTGTACCAAAATACTTAAAGTTAAGTATTTATTAGCGCCACTTCGTGAACAAAACTGTGATTGTGCTATAAAAAAGGGAAAAAGAAGGACTTCTTCTATTTGCGAATGGACGCTAGGAACTCGTTAATTAATTAAATATTAAAAGACAAGAAATAATTCCCTCCGAGGGCTGTAAAGTAAACTGTATAAAGTGTGTGATATAATTCTTAGATTTGTAATATTTATTTTTGTAAATTGCGATAAGATTAGTTAAACGAAATGTAATTGTATTTTCGATAAATTTTTGGTACTACCAGTGATTCGATCGGTGATACAAAATTTAGATACTTTAGGATCAAGAATGCTACGTTTAGGCAAAAGTGATACTGTCATAGAGTGCGTTAGCCGCAAACACCCATTCGAAACTGTTACTTTAGATTTTACCTACCTACAGCAGATATCAGACCCAGCAACTTTCATTGACCCCATTGTATACTGTTTGAAAAGCCGAATTTTTGCGCCTGCAAATTCTAAATCGATACATCCGGGTTCTACTTTAATAGATATTTATTTTTGGAAAACTTCCAAGAACGAACAGGTTCGAATTTGGCAGTAGTTTTCAAAATGTTTTTGGAAATTCCGAGCCAAGTGTGTTTGCGGTTTAAGGAAATAAATTTAGCTCTACTTAAAGTGCGTGATATGAGACAAGGCCTTAAAATATTCTGAAGGGAAAATCCGACTAAATTGCGAGAGCTCCTCTCGGATATTATTAATATACATTGAAAATTGTGATAAAATCAACAAAATTGGCTAAATAAGTAGTATAAACGAGAGTGCTTAGATTTACACCAACCTTTACCTTGGCCTTTGGCGATCAAAAGTCCACACACGACTCGTGTTTAATAATTCTAAAAATAAGCCATTAGGTAAACAGATTTTTGTAACGTGTGCTGCGTATTTTGAATTTTTAAAAAGGGAAGGTTTGAGTAAATGTGAAGGTTCGATTTCTTTTTTGTATTGTAAATTTTGTATTTTTATATTTTCTACGCATCTTAAAAACTTAATTAGATTCATAGTCGAAATTTCAAATGTGTAAGCCCTTTTTACTTATTTTACAAAATCGAACAAAACCCTTTGAAAATAATTCGGGATTTTTCAAGTAGTAGATCAATCAAATCGGAAATACATATATCGAATCATTCAACTTTTAGTTTTATTTTCAAAGGCAGAAAACAGAAGCTACCCTGCTACTTATTAAAGCCCTAATTATTTCGCAAGAATCCGTATTATTTTTTAAATAATTGTGTATATATACAAAGTAACATTATGTAAAGACTGTTGTCTATCTCTTTTATTATAGATCTCTTTTTTTAACAAACACTCGAATAGAATTCCGTCTTATGTAGTATAAAGCTTACGTTTTTAAACCAAATTATTGTTACAAATCGATCCGTTTGTGTATAAGCCCAAAGGAATAATTTGGTTTAAACAATTTGTACAGTACATACTCTTTTTGGTGGCGATGATTATACACTGATTTGTGCTTCTGACGACTAATTTTTAGTTCTCGTTTATAAATGTTTATAAATTTTTCTCACCATAAACCTCTGCTATGTTCAGTCTTTGCCGCTTTCGTAATAATTGTGTAATAGAATTGTAATGAGAAATAGGTTTCTTTTTGCTAAATAAAATACTGAACGTGCACATTGTCTTTTTTATTGCGTTATTACATTAATGCAGCAGCAGAACGATCTATCTACAAGTCTACATTTTACGTTTGTGCCTGTATATGGAGCAAGCCCTATAGCTTCAGTACAAACAAAATGATAATGTACAGAGTATCTAATTTAAAGGCACCGATCAATTGCAGCGTTATTATACATTTTAGCCTGTGCAAACTATACAACGATATTAAAACGACTGTCTGTTCACGTGTTTTTAACACCCCGTAGAATTTCAAATTTTCTGCAGTGTTTCAACGTGCAACAACTAAACACAACTCTTTTTTATAATTAATTATTACCATCTGATTTAAAAATTAATTTTCAATGCGTAATCTATTAGATCGAGCAAATAAAGAAATTAAAAAAATATGGGATGGAGAAGTAGTCCATTTTACTCCGAATTTACTATTTTTTTCAAATCTTTGAAAATTACAGAAACTACGACTATTAGAAGATACAAAAACTCGAATTTCAAGTCTGTCTTAAGTTTGACGTCGAAACATTATACGTACGAGGTATTTGGATTGTACCTTGAGAAAGCGGAAGCCTAGTGTGGATTGCGCGAAGAACACATCAGAAGAATTCCTCAAACAAGGTTACTTTAGGTAGGCCATGTTCATCAGTTCCTACTGAAGATGACAACTTACTTACAACTGCTAAAACATATATGTAGATGTACTAAATATTGTGGTGGTAAGTGATTGTTTTCAAGGTTTTGTGTTATACAAAGGTAATGAGAATGATATTTTACGCTCCTCATTAGAATTGCTTGAAGAAAATGGTTGTGGAGGTTGTTTGGGGGATATCCCAAGTATACAGCTGGACCATCCTTAGTTGAGCCCGAACCCTTCGAAACGTCAGTACGTTACAGAAGCGCACCCTTGTTTTTAACTCTCGTTACGGACGAAAATGCAGAGGCGCGTCGTTTTTACCTACAGGTCCTCGAGCGTTTGAGTAGAACGGTTTTACGAATGCGCCTTGATTGCAAAAACATGAATCCTCCATCACGACAGTGCGCTGAGTCACACATCATTGGCTGTGAGGGAGCTTTTGAATCGTTATGTTCAGTTCCAGGAAATTTGTTTTCAATGCGATCGAGTCTAATTGTATGTTTTTTGATTAAAAGGATTTGTTTTGAAATGATTCTCATTATTTTTGGGACGCACCTCGTACGTAAATTGCAAAATTTTCAGTTTAATCTTGATAATATTAGAAAGCTTACACTTGCAATTATGGCGTAAAATTTACAATTTTCATTTTTTGATTGTAATTTATAAAAATATTTCTCCCGGTGCTACATATTTCAAGGTTAATTTGGAAATCTCAACCTACCGTGGCATTTACAACTTAATTTTGTGAGTTTTGCTTAGTTTGACATAGAATTTCAAGCATGTAAATGAAATTTCCACTTTAAGTTTGAAAATAAAATACATTTTGATTTCAAACCCTAAATCAAATTTTAATGTTGATCATTTAACGCGTCGTTTCAACTTTTACAATAAAAGTTTTAGTTCTCAATGGGAATTTCAGCAAACATAGTTAATGTAATACAATCTTAAAACTGTAAATTTGACTTAAGCTCAAAATTTTAACCTAAAACTTGAAACTTCGACAAGTTCGAATGTCCAAATAAAACAATATTTCGACTTACGACATCATCACGTTTTTTCATTAAAATCGAAATGTCGTCTGTTAATTTAAACTTAACATAGTCTAAAACATAAGTTTCCAACATGTTTTGGCCTACCGCCCCCTTTTCAAAAAAAAACACACCGACTCCCGTTCTTGACATTAATAATGTAACCCTTAGTTTTCTAACTTTTTTGAGTGATAGCCCACCTTTTCAAGCAATGATTCGCTGACGCCTCTCTTAGGTGAAGTATACAATATTATAAAAAAAAACACAGATTGTTTAAATTACATTATTAAAAGATAATAACAATATTGGTGTATTGCTCAAAGTTTAAGTAACAAACATATATTCCTATGTAATAAAAGTCATGGTATAAAACAAACGCCAGCTAGCCCGAACACAAAACTGTCATCTCAGGAAATTAGAGAAATGTCTCCACTCGTGGTCTCGACTCGTTTAAAAAGTTGAAACGTTAAAAAAAATAACTCGTACAAATTCTTTCAACCCTCACTTTGCTTTAATGTCACCGTAACTAGTTTATCTTTAATCAGCACCAACCCTTACACTATAGTTAGGCACGCTAAAATGCCCCTGGACAGCTACCCATCTGGTACACAGACTGCATTCACCTCCACCTGGTTGGTACAGTTCTCCGTAGACTGCCGGCTCTTCCCGTCACATCGTACTTTACCATTTTTTATTTGTGACGATTAAAACCACACTTCGTTTGATGATGCTGTATTCTCTTTTAAAATATTACGTTTTTTATGACATTAAAAAAAACGAAAGTAATCTCCAATTCCAAATTTAGTAATCGTTGACGGAATAGGTTATTTTGAGACCGAAAACACGTCTTGCCCCGACGGCGATTCAAAAGTGAATAATTCAGTTATTAAATCGAATTTAGAAGCTTACTTTTACTTGACAACCAATGAAATTACAAAGATTATGAGAGATGGGAAAACTGTCAAGCTGTCAAATCCCAGTTTTTAATATATTATTAATTTACACAACAAATCATAATGAAACCTTCAGATGACACTTTTGCCCAATTAGCATTGAAGCCTCCCCATTATAATATCATTAAAAAAATTAATATAATATCATTAGTGAGAGGGCTGAGCTTAGGGTAATACATTAATTTTTCGTTTGGTACCATATTTGTCATCAGCAATGTTAAATCGCCGCGCTCCACTATCAACAATTTGTTTCTTTTCTTTGTTAGTAAATTGCTGATTACGCAAAATCCTTTCTCGGCTAAATATTATGATGGAAATGCAATGACAAACTTCTTTGATGCAACCCATAAAGCCGGATATAATACTGGAATTTGCCTTTGAAGCCAAAATTCTTGATATCCATTTTTTTAGTTCAATTTTAACTCTTCATTTGTTGACAATTCTATCAACTCCTCCTGCAGTGTAATGTTTAATGAACCTGTCAAAACATGCATAGATTCGATATTCAGCACGTGTGTTAATCTTGTCATGCCCTGTGCAATCTTGTAAATATAAGCTTTGTTGATCGAGTCGGAACATACATACACACTGTGGTGCTCCGTGTGGTGCACTGCGCATGCTGTGACTCGTTCATGTACTAGTCAAAAAGGTATTGCGAACAAAGCTATAATGTACCAATACGTACTTTTAATACGGACTGATCTTGCTTAAAAGACATTTAGAACTATTTGTTGAAACATGCGTTCGATGATTGATTCGACTGATCTAAAACGTGCTGGTTTGCAATCCAAATTTCAGTGTAAAATAATAAAAAACGTAAATTTCGCTTTAGCGCAAACGTTATAATACTGGACGTTTAATTTTTACCTTAAAATATTGATTTTAATCGGAAAATTTCCACTTTAAATGTCGAACAACGACTGTAATTTTAAAATGTTGGTATTAGCTTGAATTTCAAAACAACGTTATATTTTGTTGTGCTATTTCCAAAGTTTCAAATTGAACCTGGAAATTTCGAGTTAAAACTTGAAATTATGACTTTATGCTTGAAGTTACAACTTTACTTTCAGTATGGAAGTTGACCCTGAACTAATAAGTAACACTTTAACCTTCAAAACTTAGCTTGAAATATAGATTTCGTACTACTCCACAATTATAACACGAAATTTCAGATTACGAACATTACGCGGAAAGTTTAACTTTAACTTTAAAATTACGAATGTTAATCTCTGTTAATCTTCTATCCAAAATTTCAGCTCTAAAGCCGAAATTTATATGTTTTCATTACCTAGCTATTGAAATTGTAACTTTAGTTTGAATATTTAGATCTTTTAATAATAATAATAGGCAATTTCAACAAGTATTTATTTTTATTTTGGTTTGATACGTATTTCGACATACAATATGTCATTATCAAAAGCATTTAATGTAGTAAACATTTGTAGAAGCTAGAATATTTAGAGTTTAAAGATCGAAACTGACCATATATATATACTCCTTAATGCTTTTATAGTTCAAAGAATTTTTTCCAAGTATCAATCAGTCTTAAAGGTCAAGCAGCAAGACAATTGTAGATTTATTGTAAACTCGATTACAAAAGAAAAACGGACGATCTCTGCTTATTCAGTCTCTGAATTGTTAAGGAATTTGCAAATTTAAGGAATGTAAAACAAGAACAGGCAGGGAAGTCGCTCTTATACTTGTTCGCATAGAAACTCTACTGAAGCTGTTGTGAGCAAGATCTAGGACGCGGTATTCCAAGCATCTCGTTGCACTTAGGCCATATTTAGCCCATTTTACACCCTGACTATGAATTGTGCCTATCTGAAGGTAGTTCCAACTCCAGGTGAGATTTTTAACGTGATACGCATTGCTGTGGCACGAGACCAGGATCGAACCCGCGTCTCTTGGACATAAATGCAAATACGCTAACCACTAGACCACAGAGGCTGGTTTTGGTTTGGTTTAGTTTTCATTGGGAGAGATCTAGGACGCGGTTTGCCAAGCATCTCTTTGCACTCAAGCCATATTTAGCCCGTTATACAAACTAGCTATAAATTGTACCTATCTGGAGTAGGAACCATTCCAGTACTGCATTTTAATGTATCACATATCGCAGTGGCACGGGATTTACGGTTTTACTTCTTATCCGACTGAAGGCCCACTTCAGATTTTTTCCCGCTGGAAAAATATCACCGACCTCGGCTAGGATCGAACCCGTGTCTTTGGACTTAAAGGCAAGTGCGCTATAACCACTAGACCGCCGAGGCCGGCGTGCTGAACATCGAAAATGTTATATTTGTTTGTTTGGAACATGAATTACATAAAACATCAAATGTCCCAATTTCACAGTTTATTATGTAGTTACGGTTTAGAAAAATGGAAATACAACATACATACGCGAATTTATGCAGAGAAACTTTCCTCAAAGACGTTTACTGCAGTTCGTCTATTAGGCTTAGAAGTTACATGAAAATGGACGCTGGATTTTTGATTCGCACTTATTTTGAATAGTAACGTATAAATAAAAAACTTCCGCAATTACATCTCAAACAGTTTTAAATTAGTTACGATTAATGCCAAGTTAACGTTTCACTGGAGTTAGTTGTTAAACGTTACCTTTGTGTTTGCGCTATATTTCATCTATTGCAGGTAAACTGGCCAAAAGTAATATCTTATTTACCTTTTTTAGGGCTATTTCGCTGTATGTTTGTTGGGATCATGTGATATGGGCGGGATTGCAAATTAGATGTAATGGAAAGACTTGACTTCGAAAGATGATGCTTGATAAAACTATTAATTTTATTTTTTAATAATGCTCAAGAAAAACTGAATGACATACATTCTGTGATTATTTGCCGTCTCATTCCTGTTCTAATTGTTTTTATTTTACCTGCAGGCGTGGGTTGAGTTAGATATAATCCCAACAATTCTAAACATCTAAACATAGTATAGACTTAGGTCAGGGCTGGACAAATAACCTTTGACATTGCACTCACATTGGTGTCTAGACTGTCAAACCCATCAATAATGCACCGGGTCGATGCACACTTTTACCATTCAATAAGCGCTCACCTCAATCTTATATAATGAACCAATTAGTATGCCATTTCATATTATCGTAAAAACCGAATCAATTCCATCGATATTTAAAGCAAATCAACCTGAACTAGTTGCGGGTTTCGAATTAAAAGCTTTAAACAAAACTTTTACTTGGTTATTAGGAAAATTATTACATCCACGAAAGAAGAAACCCTGCACTAGCCCAACAGATGTTTCTAACGGCGAAATTATGACGCCAAATTTTTATTCATTATATTCGTCGTGTCTATCATCATCTGTAAACGTCCTGTTGTTGTTAGAGCTCAGACAATAAAAGTTGTCCTGGTCATGGTCTAGGTCTATTTGAAGGCCAGTATCACTCGGCTACCTAAAAATAACGTCCCGCAAAGTGCGTCGAAATTTGGCAAAAAAAGCTCGAGAGGCGCCCCGCAAAAGCGCTTTCTGTGGGCCTGAGTCACGCGGCGAATGCAATCGAGCGCAGCAATTAAAGAAGAGCGGCTTGCATCTGGAAGTTGAACGTTTTTGGATGCACTAACCTAGTCAAGGTCGACATATTTTTAGAGATGCAGTTTTACGAGTTTCTCATGGTTGTCCCTGCTTTGTCAACGCAAAGCCAATGACTTTCTTAATGGCACCTACGATCCGATCAGACAGAACCGTACTCTCGTCTCTTAACGCCAGATAAACTAATAAATGTCGATAGAAAAATACGCATATGTGATCACAAGGAACATGAATTGGTTGTTAGACATCTAATGTCCATATTGCAAAAATTAACTACTGTCAGCAATTTTCATGTTTGAATTAAAGAAATATTTGTAAAAATGGACATTTAAGAGATGGGGAGGTAGTTTATTATCAAAAAGATAGCAAGATAAAATGGTTGTAAGCGATTCGTTTCCAAATTAAATATGTAAATGGTAAATGGTAAATTTCTGACGTTTGAATGCTATTTTTAAAGATGATTTGCTGAAAATGGTTTTAAAGAATTTACAACTTCCAAAGCCATCTGAATCCCTATAACATAATAATCACGTCAATCACACTCGTTAACCAAATTTCCAATATCAGATTTGCTGAAACCAAACGTTGAGGGTTTCTCAATGGATAAAGTTACTCGGAACGTTTGGTGTTCCATCGTGAATGTTATAACCTCACTTTTTTAAAGCCTTATTTACACCTACACATTTCAAAAAGCTATCGGATGGCAAACTAATGGAAATTAATGTATTTATTCAGATAACGTGATTAAGTAAGCTATTTTTCTAATGATAATAAGAATGGCGAGGCTCTAACCGTTAAAAAGGAGTTTGTCTTGTAACGCGGAAGGTCAGACCTCCCATATCGTTGCTCTGACACCCGATAGTCGCTTGCCAAATGCATTACACGTAATGGTGCGGTGGGCACCACCCCGAAGACAACCGCAATATAACCCCTTGTTCGTTTGAACGCAGATATCCAATTATTTAACTCGACTGAACCGACCGCCAGGCATCGAGTCAGGGGATTTGAACTCCCGACCTTCCGCATCCAAGCTCAGTGCTCTAACCACTGGACCACACTGGCGCTTGTTTTTCTATCAACATAAAATTGGTTTGTTTTTCATTATCTATTAGAAAAGATATTTACATCTCTATAGTATGAAAAAGGCTTGGCCGTGCCACCGACCACTTTAATGAAAAGCTTTTTAAAAATGATGAGGATTTTCATATTGAGCTATAAGAGAAACAAAGCTGCAAGTACGGTGCTGTGTTCCTCGGACTTTTAGACAGCGACTACATTTAAAATTTCACCGTGACCTGTAACCTTGCATCAGGCAACGTACCTATGGTCTGCCCAAGTTGTTATTGCAAGGGTGAATGCATCTTAAACGTGCTTATTTGTCTCGATCGAACGGTTAATTGCAGCGTTATTCGGTTTTTTTTAAGGTAAGGTCAAAATTTGTGAGCGGCGAATGGTGACCCAATTGCTCGAACGCGGAGGAAAAATTTAGGCCAACCCTCGATTGGCCGATGCACCAAGCTGCAGCGCGGTGCGGCGTTTAAGACAATTTCGGCCAATTTTCGCGGAGGCTTAAGAATGTATTCCTGGAAACTAGGTTACAGGGCGATAAAAAATTAACTGTTTGGTTGTTATCGACTAAATGCATTTTTTCTGCATGAGGCTCTTAAATGTGTAATTCACGACGTGTTAATCGCCTTGTTAGGTGTGATCACTTAGAAGAGTAACAAGCAATTGGTGTTAGAATGCGCGATAAGCCGTGACAAATTCGTTAATTATCAATATTGCAATTTGTCATTTACCGAGAAATAAATGACTGTGAGTCACATTCGCGTTTTTTGCTTCATTTACAATTGCATATTTACGCTGCTATTTTTAGTGAATAAATTACTGTTGATGACGATTTGAATTTCTCCTAGTTGTAGCCTACTTGCGAAATTAGAGCAATTGCTTTATCTCGCCAGTTCACGTTTTTGAAGGTTTTATACAAAATATTAAGAAATAGCTGCAATAATCGACAACTTTAACAAATAATACTAAATCGCGGTAATTTAGATGAGGGAGAAGAAGAATTATTAGACCACATTCTTAATAATCCCATAAGAAGCTTCAGTAGTGTTAAACAATCCTACGTGTTTCAAATATTTTACAGCCATCCACTATATGTATCATGGATACTTAGAATCACTATAATACAATTTAGAAGCACAACAAAAATGTTGATCCCTAAAGAAATGCAATTAATAAATGGTTTGAACAAAATAAAAAAATTGTAAATCATGACAATAATCTGTAACAGTATGCCACAGATTATTATTTACATTTAAAGGTACTTCAATATTTCATTGACCTTGATTATCAATTCTATTTATTGCGTGAAATTTGTAAGTTTCCCTAGTTTCTTCTTCGAAATTCAACGAAACCAGACACGAATTACGAGGGGAGTTTCTTATGTTATCTACTTAGCTGTGGCAACAAAATGCTATCGTGATAATTTTATTATGTACAGTCTCTGTGACATTATAGAATGTATCCTCCAAGTTCGATACAACTCGCTTAAGATTTGCCATTTCTATAGAGTTAGAGGTGCAAAAATGAGTGATTTAAAACTTGAACACAGAAGCATCATATGATTTCTATCGAAAGAAGGCAATAATCCAAAGATTATTGGTGAGGGATCCCGGTGGAGCAGTGCGGATACGCGCTACCACTCGAGGTCACAGTGAAATGTGGCTGATCGGCTGGGGCGACCGCATTTCGCTTAGTGGTTAGTGTGTAAGGGACGCCCGCACCCCCTAAAGCAATTCGAAAGAGGTTCCGGAGAGGGAACGGTAGAATGTAAGAATGCAAAAAAAAGATTATCCGTGAGAGAATGCTGGCTGTGTATGGGGAAATTAGCTCGTCCTATTTTCAAATTAAATGTTGGTGTAAAAAATTCATATGGGACAGGGAGTCCATTCAGGATGACCCAGAAGACCGGAAAACTTCTTGAAGCACGAACACAGGAGGCCATAAAGAAAGTTAAAGATTTGGTGTTGACTGATCGCCGTGTGACAGTTTCAGTTATTGCAAGAAAAGCAAGTATATCATCTGTTCTTAAAATACATCATAAAGATTTGGGAATGAGCAAGTTGTCAACCCGGTGCATTCCCAGGCTGCTCATTCCCGACAAAAGTTATGTAAGAGACAAATTTGCAAGAATAATTTGGCGGCTTTATCCCAAGATGAGGACTTCTTCTTTAAAATTGGAACTGGGGATGATACCTGGGTACATCACTGGGACCCACCTAAAGATAATTAGTTCTAGCAACGATCTGAGACGTTGGGATATAATTAAAAGGCAGGATCCTCGTTCAATCAACTTGTCCTCTGCTAGGGCTTAGCTTGAGTTGTTATTAATTTTCTCGTCCGTTTCACGTTTCACTTTGTATTTTGTTTCCAGACTTTTCATCAGACATAGACACTTTTTTAAAATTTAAGAGACTTGAAGTACGTAGGTACAAATTAGCTTTGGCTTTTGTTTTTCCTTTTGATAATAAAACATGTGCTACTAAAAGGATTCCGGAATGAAATACGTTAAACCATCATAAAAATTCTAATAGAAAACCACTAATGATGGTAGCTCCATGGGTGTTACACCGTAAATAATCCATCTTGTGTACTTCAATAGGATGAGATTGTAATCCTGTCATTGTATTTATTCGGCCAGAGGCGAAGACGATGAGACCTGGGTACATCACTGGGGCCCGCCGACGAAACAAGAATCCATGCAATGACTTCATAAGGACTCTCCGCCACCCAAGAAGGCGAAGACGATCAGACCTGCGTACATCACTGGGACCCACCGACGAAACAAGAGTCCATGCAATCGCTTCATAAGGGCTCTCCACCACCCAAGAAGGCGAAGACGCAATTCTCAGCGGGAAAAGTGATAGCCACAGTTTACTGCGATACTGAAGGGATTTTGTGAGTTGAATATATGCCAGAAGGGTCTACAATAACAGGGAATGTCTACAAAGAAACAATAATCAATTTGAAAGCAGCTATGCGCCAAGAAAGACCTCACAATGTTGTCCAGAAAACTGTACTTCTGCACGACAACTGCAGGGTCCATAAAGCACGTATCGTTAAAGAAGCAATTGACGAATGCGGCTTTGAGAAATTACAACATCCACCGTACAGTGCCGATCTCGCCTCCTGTGACTCTTATCTCTTTCCAAAACTCAAAAAACACTTGAGAGGGCGTCACTTTTTGTCGAATAAGGACTTGAAAAACTCTGTGGAGTCGTATTTTGCAGAGTTATCAAAAGAATTTTTTTTAAGGCTTGTCGTTGTTTCCTTCATACTTAGATAACATAAAAAACTCCCCTAGTAGATATTCGAGTAATTCTGTCTTTGCAGGTTTTCTTTTGAATATGATGTTTCATATTATTTCCTGTACTATTTCTATTGATTTAGGCCTGGAGAGCTCATTTGTCGATTTTATTAGTTGTCATCGGCCATTTAGCTAGTTTGTTTTGTGGCAAGGACAATCATCGAGCTGAAAAATATGTTTCTTCCGCCAAATAGTTCTTTTCCACTAGGCAGCTTCTTCGCCTACCGTAAATTGAGATATTTTGAGACGACCATCATTTCAGAGACGAAGTGAACCAACTCCTACAACAGACATACCACCTTATACCACAAGAGGAGCTGAATGCTTAATTATTGCAAGTACACATTTTGGTGAAAATTATTTCATCTTTCCAGCATGATTGTTGATGATGAAACTTCATTAAAAGGTCTCATCTCCAAATGACACCCTCTGTTATTGCTCTGCGGTGCCATTTCCGTGTTCCTTGGCTAATAAATAATCGCGTCTTTGATTCTGGAAAAAAAAATGTTTACGTCCAAGACGACACAGTATTTTGGGCCACAGTGGAAGAGCACATGCCTACACAAGTATGTAGCTTCGGATCTCTCCAACTGAGATTCTTCTATTGCTCATTATACCGTTAGTCATCAATGTTTTCATATTTGGTACACTTTCGAATAACTTCTTCGCAACTATAGGCGCCTGTTTTATGATGAAGAATAATATCAAACAGGTTTTGGTTGGATAATTTCCCTTGGTTGTTCTGTGATGTAATTTTGTAGCTTTCGACATAATTCAAAGAGCGAATGAATGTCTTAATATGATCGTAGTGTGTACTACTCATAGTACTATTTGATATATTTATAAGCATTAGTTTAAAATGAACCTTAAGCACTTATTAGTCGTATTGTTATTTTCCCATGAATGCACGAATGAATAATAAATCCATGACGGGAAACTGCTAATAAAGCGTTATTTTAATCTTTTCTCTACATTTGCCAACATTAGTAATGATATAGCAATTACAACCAAATAGAAAATATTACTCGAATACATGTGATAAAACAATTATGAACTTGGTCATGTAGGACTTGTTAACACCATTGTATATTAAATTACTATCAAACAATTTAAATAGCATTCTGTAAAGGTAAATGTAGGTGTTTTACTAGAAAAGTTGTTGATGGTGCCTCAATATATGCAGGTTAGATGGGTGGTGATCTGGGGCTTGTGCTCGCCAATCCATTTTATCGACGTTATTGGTCGACGTCCAACATTGAACCACCTTTGCTCTATGTCAGGGCATTGTTATCCTGGAAAATCTGCAAACAAATCTTTCCTACCAGGCGATATATATTTTGTGGCATGCATCACCCTAGAAACCACTTGCAGTCGACCAACTGCTTCGGCAGATATGCACCACCATATCATAACAAAGGTTGGGTGTTTTATTGTTGGAGGTACCTATTTTGGTGAAAAAACACTAGCATGATGAACCTTAAAGTTGGATTCATCACTAACCAGCTCCTTTTGCCACCCTTTTGGTGTCAAGTGCCCATCGCAACCAGTTGAGTCTCGGTTTCTTGGAAAGTGATAGTAGATGGATACAAACTCACCCCAGTAGCTTCTGACCATAATTTGGCCAGTTCTGTAGAATGGAGGCTTCTCTCAGACAGACTGGATCTTCTTAACACAGCAGTGTCTCTAGCAAGAGGTTTTTCGTCCGCCATTACGGGGGATTCTCTTCAATTTTTTCAATTTAAGCATACGTCCTGCTTACTCCAACGACGGTTGATTAACTACACTGCACTTTATTAGTGATTTCACAAGTGGAAGTTCCTTCGTTACAATGGAAAATGATTGCATGCCGCCTTCCGTTGCATGATTTAATCTGTTTCTTCTGCTAGAACATGGTGCAACTTTGATGACATGTAAATCTTAAGTAAATGTCCTGAGTTCAGTGTATAGTATACATATGTATTGCTCAAATGCAGAAGGTATTTCTAATACAAATGAGGATTAAATGGACGTACGTATTTTCTGACCACATTATTTTTCAGAATTTTAGGTAACTGATTAAGGTCCCGTATCATTACAATGTGTGGCGCGTTAAAAATCACTGTTGGGTTGGAACTATCTCAGCAAGGCAAAATTCATAGTTAGGGTGTACAATGGGTCAAATGTGGTCTAAGTGCATAGAGATGTTTGCAAAACTGCGTCCTAGATATTGGTCAATCAGAATCACGATCACAATCAGTATGTATTTTTAGTAAAGAGAAGGACTAGGGAGAAGACTTATTATACAGTTTCTCAAAATTGTTGGAAATAAAGAAGGAGAGTGTACAGTTTACTTTTTGGTATTGATATTAGCAACAAAACCAAAAGACACTAAGATCTATTCTTTATTTATATAGAATTTTAGAAAATATTTAATTTAGTATTACTTAAAACATACGATTGTAGATAATTTCATTGCTTTTCAACTACAGGATAATAGTAACTAATAAACAATAAATTATAATTGGTTGTTACGGCCCAAACGAGCTTTTCCGTCGACCCGTAACCGGATAGGTGGCAAAGGCCTACAGCTTAACTCAGAAGAGTATGGAGAGTTCACGAAAATCGCTTACGGGAGGAGATCTTCCTAGTTGTGTACAGAGTAGGTCAAAATTAGTGGGTGCCACCTTCCAAATACAGCTGATTGTAGGTTCTCGTGGAAGGCCGAGAAGCCAGCGGCTTACGGGAATCGGACTCACCTTTATTGTGCCTCCCTCCTGTTTATAAAGCTTGCAAAATTCACTCACAAATGCAACATACACAATAATAAAAGAGGCAGTGAATTTTAACACACATATAATTAAATTATTTAAGAGACAAAATAAAAATAGGACTGCAAATGATGATCTCGTAGTTTAATAATACAATCTGTTGATTTGAACGTTCAAGAAACAAAACCGTCGCTGCTGGCGCACGATATTTACCTTCTTCAAAGAACTACGTGGCCAGTAGCGTCGAATTTACAAGCATAATATAAAAGAAATTACTCTTTACAATCAGTAGTGCAAACAAAGACAATCGGCGACTGAAGGTCGCTTCTTGTTAAAAAAAAGGTTCAATTACGTTGAATTTTGTAAGTTAGCGTGTATGAGGTTTCTTTTCGCAACACATAAACTGGTTACGTCGATAGCGAAGCAGGCACAATTCTGGGTGTATTTTCAGGTCCGGAAAAAGTTCGTGACGAAACACTTGCTGCACAACCCTCGTAGTTTGTCGCAGTAACGGCACAGGTACAGGAACAACGAATGGGCTCGATACTAATCCGCCAAAGGCGATCGGCAAATTAGCAATGAATTGCCTTTCCAGGGTTTAAATCCAGCGTATTTTCTTAAAAATTCGACACTTGTCGATATTCTGTTCACTCCACGGTGATACAGAGATACGAAACTACACGCGATGGATACCCATCGAAAACATAAGTCACCCCTGCCGTACTTAATTTCTTAACGGCCCCCCGTAGATGGAATTGGTAGACCGGAGTCGAAGGTTGAAGACTGACTTTCGTTACGGCCCCAGTACGGCTGACCGGAGTCATCGGAGATGTAAAATTGACTGGAGAACTAACACGACGCAAGCCTGCATTTCCCCAAAATATTGCAACATATTACGAAACAATTCTAGAGTGAAACTGGCACGTGCGTCTTCCGAGGATAAACATTTCCGAAAATTGTTTCTAAACGGCAAATCTAGCCTACAGATGGCAACAACAAGGCTTTGCGGAATCGACCCCTCATAGCTCAATCTTAAAAGAAAAATAACGAAAAATGTAATCGACATAAGAAGATGGCAATTAAAATAACGTTTTTAATCGCTATGAAGCGGCAATTACAGTACGACATTAATCCAAACACAGTGGCACAATTTAAACGAACATAACATGGTTTTTCAACATCTTACAAATTTTTTCGTTGCTTAACACCAACTAAAGATAGAATTGCAATAAGGTAATGGAAACATACTTAATTGTTTCCGTTTACCCCCACTTATTTCCTTACCCAATTTGTTTGCAACCCTTCCTACGTTGTTAGAACTATTTTTATTACTATCCGTACACTTTTCACGAATCATTCTTTCCCCCTACCTTCTATCTCATCCACTTTCACACTACCTTTTCATCTGTTATTTAGCTCCTCTCTATTTCTGCGGCTATTGCATTTTTTCTTTGTTCTCTTTATCATGTTTCACGTTTTTTGTTAGTTGATGCTACTTGAAGATCCCATGCAATTTTCCTCTGCCTTTCTGTATACGACCCTCTGTTTTTATTTGCTTTCTCGCAAAAACTATCGCGTGCTCACTATTTATCGAATTTTCCGTCATTATAATTTAATTAATTGAAAAAGATATTTAAAAAATGTCTATGACACATTTAATGCGGTGAAGATATTCAACTTGAAGAATTTATTTTAGACTTCAAGAAGGCAATTTTAAAATAATTAGTAGTAACTCGTTGCATCGGTATTTGAACATAACGTATAAAAAATAGCATCACCGCACTAAACTTGTTAAGTGATCGTTTAAGCATAGGAACTGTTCTTCCATGACGTAGTGTCAAAAATTTTGCATAGGTAATGCAAGCGAACGCAATTTGTAATCGTTAGAATTGTCTATTTGCGCAGTTACAATTCCTGCTGCACTCTCTCACACTTCGGCTAAATAAAAACAATTCATCATCGTTTAGAATTTCGTGTCAGAAGTGCAATAACAAATCAGGCCGAATTTAAAACGATTATCCGCCATGAGTTCATTTTGAAAATACATTCTCATAGAATATGATAAAAGTTGATAACTGAAATTAGTAAATTACTAATTCGGAACGCTGTACAGTGTTTAGTGCATTAAATGCTTTGATTTATAAATATTTAGAATTCAAAACGGAATGTTTATGGATTTCAATTTTTCAAACACAAGTATTGCTTATGAAGAATTTTACTAACTTCGAAAATATACAATTACCATTCTTTTTTAAAAGTTGTATGATGTGGATAGTAAAAATCAATTTTTAATAGAGCAGTGTGTATATTTATTCCCATTTCAGTGTGCCACATCTATTTCGAATTGCCACTGTTAATATACATCGTGGTCATAAAGTTCCGCACAAAATTCATAATTTTAATATTTAATGTTTTTTTGGCAAAGTTCTGAAATACATCAATATTATATTTTAGAAAGTCTTTCACTTCCTACATTTTTTTCTATCGGTTTCTATTTCTGCGCTATGACGTCATCGTTAATTTTTTTAAATGGCAATCCCATTTTTCCTACTTTATTTTCAATTGACCTCCTCACCAGTTAAATGGTGATATAAAATAATTAGTAACCTTCATAAGGTTTTTTTTGGGAAAAATTCACATTATGAGAATAAGAACATTATGAAAAAATGATCTCATGGAAATATTCAAATTGTCCACCATTAACCAGCTGGCATTGACCAGCACGTGTGTAAACACTTCGTATCGCCCGCCCAATAGTTTTCGCCCGCCCAATAGTTTCCGCGCTAACACTTTTCATTTCTAAACGAATGCGACGCCTCAAATCGTCTAGATTGTTTGGCCTACTAATATAAACTCGCATGATCCCATAGAAAGAACGGCGAGGGCCGTTTGAGTGGTCTGCACGATTACCAGACTTAATACTTAATGCTAATTCTTTTTCTTTTATCGTAACACAATTTCGGAGTAAGCGAAAAACCAGAACCAGAAAAAACTTCACGTTACAAGGAGTAGTGGCAACTTTATGTGAGAGGTGTTTTATCTTCGAAAGAATAACTAGATTGCACAAAATATGCAACATCTGAACATAAAATAGTGAAAAATTCGTAGAACATTTACTTAATAGGATTTCTTTATTGTCGATTGTTGTAGTCTACTTGTACTACTAGCTTGCGATACTAATTAATAATATATTTTAATTTATTTGTAAATATATTTTCTAAGGGCTAGGCTGGCTTAGTCGTAAGAGAGCTAAGCTTTAGATGTAATAGTCCAAACGCTTTTCGATTCGAATTAATCCAGGGGTCGAAAATTTTTCTAATTCCCTGGGTGGTCGGTACTGTGTCACGGTCTCCATTTGTTATTGGGGATCAAATTAATGACAGTCCTCGCGTTACAGTCGTACTAGAGCAGTAACAAGACCATAAATAAAAAACATTCACACACAACAGGCAAGCCAAGCACGGTTTCGCACCAACACGGTAGCCCGCAAAGTCGACCCCTGTTGGTGCACAGTACAAACTAGCTTAGCTTTGCCTCACACCGCCTCGACACTGCGTAAGCGGTACAAACGAGGATCACAATCACGATGACGAATAATATATATTTTAAACTATTTAGACTGTAGTGATCTCGTATTTTTTATAAAATGCTGTGTTTTAGTTAGTAATAAATAATAGCACATCGAAATAAATTCAAATCACGAGGAAAGCAACCACGTAAAATAATTTTTAAATTTTGTTGTCTGTTTTTATATCTTTGTAAATTTTGGCATATTATGCTTTAATTAGGCCACTTTCGTTACAAAGCTACCTCTACCCGCAATGTAATCGATTATTCCCAGCTTCAAGGCAACTTAAAGGCATTGGCAAGCAACATAAGCGGATCCATAAAAATATGTTTTAGTTAGCAATCAGGAAAAGCACGAAATTATTAACTACACAAATGAATTGTGACCTATATTTTATGGTAATTGTTATACTTTTAAATAATAATTGTTAATTTTTATTTGATCGTGTACGTTTTGATATTGTTATATACCTAATTATAAAGTATTTTAAGTACTGGATATAACTGACAGAAAATATTTAATGCTTATTGTACGGTTTTGTTGTGCTTTGAATACTGCTTGATATAGCTTGAAGCGCTGGCAACAAGTCAGAAACAACGAAAAGTAAATAAAGTTTCTTCAATTCAGTAAATGTTCAAATTCAATTTCACACACTCTCTAATTCGTTTTAAAAACGATCCTCGGATTCGAGCACGCGTGGCAGGTTTAATGGACATACGCGCATTGATTATTCTATTTCGTAAATCGTGCTCATTTTGGAGTTTAGTATACTATTTTTTTAATGGTATCCTAAAGAAAAAAGTCTCTTAAAGTGATATCGCAATTTCTTTGTACCCGTAGATGTACAACTCCTCTTCCAATCCAATGTTTTCCAGATATATTATTATACCAACCCGCACTAGCAATTATGTTTATATTCTCACGCACAGTTGAACTGTTAGACATTATACTCATATTTTAAATTTTTAATGAATACTTGCATATATATTTCATTTTAAATGTACATAACTGCTAATGAATTTTAGTTTGACGTTTGATAAATTATGCCTCACTGACCTTAGGAACGGCCGTTCCTTCACAGGTGTTTAATTTTTTTCGTAGAGGGTTTGTCCTTTACGAGTAGACCCAATTTATGAGGACAATGAAAAAGTAACCATAGACTTTCATGCACAACGAATGGAATTATAAGACAACTACCCATTCAGTAGTTGAATTTTATATTTCCATATTTAAAACATTCCTTCTCAACGTATTTTATTTCAGATATTTATTTCACGTATATAGTTTAATAAAATAACTTTGAATTGGCTTGATCTCAAGTACTTCATATATCCAATAACGCTGTAAATAGCGCAGTCTGTTTCAGTGACAAATGGTTGGTTTAGTTTAGTTCATGACCTTTCTAAATTACTAGTTTTTAACATACACCCTTATGTGTGGTATTCCACACATAGACGTGTTAACTAAACATTAATTATGGAAGTTATTTGTTTAGTCTGGTTCATAATATATCTCCTATAAGTTAATTATTTTCACGAAAATGAGACAATAAAAATAGTGTTTCTAAAATTGGGGTACATGTGTGGTAGGTTTTCACGATACAACACCCACCTTTTGGCCTATAAAAGTAGAAGTAAGTTGTTATGAAAGATTATTCTTGATCTAAACGTCAAGCAGCATCGTTCCTTTACAGATGTCTTTAACCGGTTACCTGCTCAGCGCGTTGAGGTATCTCAGCAGCTTACGGGCTTTTCTTGTTGGTTGCGCTTCGAGGTACCTCAGCTGCAGCGTCAAGCACCCCAACACTTTACCTGCTCAGTGCTTTGAGGTATCTCAGCAGTTTACGGACTTGTCTTGTTGATTGGGCTTCGAGGTATCTCAGCTGCAGCTTCAATTTCCATTAGTCCTTCATCTGTCCAGCGCTTTCTGGTATCATAGCAGCTTACGGGCTTCTCTTGTTGATTGGGCTTCGAGGTATCTCAGCTGCAGCTTCAAGTTCCATTAGGCCTTCATCTGTCCACCGCTTTGAGGTATCATAGCAGCTTACGGGCTTCTCTTGTTGATTGGGCTTCGAGGTATCTCAGCTGCAGATTCAACTTCCGTTAACCCTCTAGCTTCCAAGTACTTCGAGGTATCTCAGCATCTTACGGGCTTTTCTTGATGATTGCACTTCGAGGTATATCACCTACAGCTTCAAGTTCCCTTAATCTTTCATCTTGCACCTTCAGAAAACCATCCTGTATACCGCCTATCGCTTTACATTTCTTCTTTTTGTTTAACTGAGCAAGTAGTCTAAATTTAGCTAGCCTTTTCAAAGGGAATCTTTTTACTAGAGATCGCATACACTACCCCGGCTAAGGTATCCTGCAGTTTCCTACCTTGAACAGGTGAATACCGGGGATAGTTTATTTGCACGGTCTGCAGTTGACTTATACATTAATAACAGTATTACACCTCTCTGGTGTTTTATTTCACGAATTTAGCTAAACTACTCTATATTCGAACCTAAGACGATCATGACGAGTCAGATGAACAAAAGATAAATGCAACACAAGGACCCGTAACATTATTTAAGTAATTCCTAATACTTCAACTGTAATGAGCAGCCAAGCCATCATGTTGGTACCAACGTTTTTGTCGTATGCTCAGTTCTACATCTTCCAACAACCCGGGTACTACGTTTTGTAGGAAAGCCAAGAAACGTTGTCCAGTTAAATTTTCATGGAAGAAGTGCGGTCCAAAAATATGGTTACCAGTTACCAGAGATATACTTATTTACTTCACCATTGTTTGATAATTTTGCTTCATCTCTAAACAATACACAATTTAAACAAGATGGATCCAAAATGAGATGATTCTGAAAGAAATAACAAAATTGGAATCTTCTCTGAGTGTCATTGTTATGCAGTTCGAACACCAAAGTAATATACTAGGGATGAAATACAATTACTTTCAGAATTCTTTTAACTGGAGTTCTACTAATACCCACATTTGTGCTGATATCTCTTTAAATTACATGGAAATTCTCATTCACAACTTCTAGCGCTGCTAGTTCATTTTCTAAGTTCGTAATTGTTATGTGTTTACATCTTCTAGAATGAACAAATTTAACTTCCTTTCTTAAAGACGTTTCAATATGTTTAAATATGTTTTGAGACACTGGTCTTCTAGTTGAATAGCGCCTGTTATATAAATTACAAGCTGCAGTCGCATTTCCGTGGCATTCACAAAAAATAAGCAACAAATTTGTATTCACGTTATTCGTAAACATTTTACTTAAAATTCGACTTAATTTTGTCATAAGTAAGCAACATTGATTAATTTAAAAGAAAAGTGA
>JABXWE010022344.1:0-12266 GCA_014611495.1 Limonius californicus | reverse complement strand
CGAATTAGACGCTGTGCTTGCAATACATATGAAAGGTTCACAAGTGTTTAAAGGCGTCTCAAAAACTATTGGAACGAATTGCTAGATGCAAATTTACAAGCAGGAAATATTAAAAGAAATTAAATCTGCAAATTTCATTGCTTTGGAGGCCGATGAAACTACAGACACTTCTAATCATCAGTCATACACGTCTTATCCAGCATGAAAAATAGGAGAATGGATTTTATGTACAAAAAATAGGTAAGTTTTTTCTTGTGCCCACCCTCTTTCTTAACTCACGAGCCGCCACTGTTATTTATAGCTACTGTTCTTACAAATATTTGTGGTTTGTAATTATAACAGCATTTCCGATGAGCATTTAAAAAGGTGCTTCTTAAAAAGTGTGTAGGTATGTTATACAGGGTGCTGAAAAAAAAGTGTAACAAACTTTGAGGAGTGAAAGTATGATCCAAAATATGACGAAAAGTTTTAATGAACGTGGGTCGGTTGTTGTTCGAGAGCATTTACACGAAACTTCTGGACGAAGATGGGTAGGAAGGGGCGGACCTGTATCATGGCCTGCAAGATCGCCCGGTTTAAACCCCCTTGGCTTCTTTCTTTGAGGATATTTGAAAGCGTTAGTGTACTGTACATTGTAAACGACTTCGATGAGCTGCAGCAACGAGTAGATCAGGGATGCCACCGAATCCGAGACAGTGTGGGGGTTTTAGAAAGAGTTCGAATGTCCATGCGGCGGATATGTCATGCCTGCCTTGAAATGGAGGGAGGACACTTTGAACATCTCATGTGACTTTTTGCCTTTGCTGTTTGTTCATGAATTACATTATAATTATTTGTTTGTTTGTACATAATAAAAAAAGTGGTGTAAACGCAAAATGTTTCGTAACTCCGAAACCGTCCATTTGCGAATCTACGTTCATTAAAACTTTTCGTCATATTTTGGGTCATACTTTCACTCCTCAAAGTTTGTGACACTTTTCTTTAGCACCCTGTATAATAACTTTAAAGGTTGGTTAAGTAATATCTCATAAATTATTATTTTGTATACAATTCTGTTCAGAATTCTGTATGATATGGTACACAATTTTGTAAAAACACTTTGTACAAAATTCTATGACGTTTTGTACTAGCCTAAGGCTATCAAAAATCCTTATGGTGAGCAATATACAGGGTGCCCCAGAACTAAGGGGCCATATGGTAATAACAGATTCTTTGTGTACAAATATTATACCTTGTCTAATAAACCATAGTCCAAATGACAATAATAACAAAGATACAGGGTGTCAAAGTTAAATTTTTATTTAAAAGTTTTTCAAATAAATTTGAAGAAATAAAAATATTTAAAAAAATTTGGAAGTTAGAGTTTTTTGATGCGAGGAACTAAAACTTTTATCAGTTTTTCTGTTACGTAGTAGAGGGCGCCACTTTTCTACTCTTGAAAACATCATAACTTTTTTGTGCTGCATGGTATGATCTTTTTTCAAAAAGATATCGACTTTTCAACCTTTCCTACGTAAAAATGATATACTGTATAAAACGAATATTTGGAATAAATCAGCTAATTCTTTTATAAAAGAGTCCATTACATCTTACATTTAACTCCATCCACTTACAACCTCCTTGGTGTAGGAATCCAACATTAAATAAATAATAAAACGATCTTAAAAGACAACTTCATAGTTAGACATTTAATCATTTTAAAATGGTTAAGTTGTAGCTGATATTAACACTTATAGCCATATACATAAATTGAGGTTAATTGTTAAATGGCGGTAGTTACCTGTGTTTATATATAGATATGTAGATTATAAACTGAACAAAATAGTCAAAAGGAAGGCTTTACATATTTTTATTTATTAAATTTGATTTAAAATAAATATTTTTTAATAAGTAAAGTCAATACTATTAATAATTTCAACTAATTAAATAATTTGAATTTCACGAAAATAACTGCTGAACACTTCCCAAATTACTATTTTGAAATTAATTGTGGGTGGAATTAACATAAACCCTACTGGACTCAGTACATCATTCATAATTGTATCTACGACGAAAAACATGTATTCAAGTTTAATTAAAAATGTAACAGACATTAAGCTCTATTTACCTGCATATTCTGGGAAACATATCGTAAGTGGTGATTTCCTAATTTTTTCTTCGAAAAGATCTTTTTTATTCAGGAAGAGAATAATGGAGGTGTCGGTAAACCACTTATTGTTGCAGATAGAGTCGAATAGTTTTAAGCTCTCTTGCATTCGATTCTGTAAAGACAAAATTAAATAAATAATAGTATATCCATAAAATCTACAAACACAAGAACGGTATTCATCTAATACTTTCATTTTATTAGGTGTATTAGTTTATGCCATTCATTTTTGAAAGGATTTTACATGAAAATATACAATACAGAGTTTCCCATCTCTTGTTATTGATTCATATAAAATTAAGTCAAATATTTTAATATCAATAGTTGGTTATTTATATATAATAAAAATATTGAAAACATGTTTCAATTTTATGGTTGTATATTTTATTTTTCAACACATTTATTACTGGCCTTCTTAAGGCATAGGCACAGTAAAATGACAAAAGAAATGGAAATTTGTGGTAGATCTCATTAGGCTATGGCGTACCATCAACATGTATAAATTATAATAATCTTTTTTAAATATTCTGGATATTGGGGAAATAAAACTTAAACTTAATAGTTTATAGTTTCTAAGGTTGTCGTAATCAATGAATAAAAATAAACTACCGAGGTTTGAAGTAAATGTGAATATTAGAAAAATAATAAATTTAGAAGTTAAGGAGATTAATGTATAGAATTGAAAATTGTATGCAAGAATTACGATAAGAAATATAATAAACCCAAGCGCCAGATGCAGGTGAAGGCTCGACGAGGACAGGATAGGCAACACATCGCACTCCTCGAAGTAGGTTTAGGTGCATAAAAATAGCATATAAAGTCAATAGCGAAGGCAACAACAGCTGGTATGCGCCACCCTCTCCGAACGGTAGATGTGGAAGTGGACGCTTGGCGCAAAATGAAACAAGGGAAATATATGTCACAACGCACCGACTAAGAAATCTGTACTGAAATAATTCAAAAATTACAACATTTGGAAATAATTAATTTAAAAATAATTACTGTAAAAAAAATACTGAGTCGAGTTACTTAGGTAGAGGTAATACAAACGAGAAGACTGGTGTTGGGGATAGGCTCCTGCGCCAACAACTCGAAAATGAATATGGAAAAAATAGAAGAGATGTTCAAAACAATAAATACAAACACGAGCCAAACAAACGAGAAATTACACGAGCTCATACAGGAAATGAAACAGATAAAAAAGGAAAATGCGAACTTAAAAAACCAAGCGGAAGAGCAAAATGAGAGAATAGAAGCACTGGAAAGGGAAATAAGAGAGAAAATCCTCATAGTGAAAGGGATCAGCGATGGTGATAAGGAAGAGGAAGAAGAAACCAAGGAAAACATATGCGAAATAATAGAAACAATAGGAATAACCCTACACAGAAACACTGAAGTAGATGAAATATGAAGACCAGGAAACTTCACCAGTGGAAAGAAAATACCAATATTAGTAAAACTGACAAAAGAAGATACAAAGAAGAAGATATTAAGAAATGCAAGAAACCTGAAGGAGCAGATATACCGTTACACGAAGATTATACGAAAAAAGTGCAAGAAGAAAGGAGAAAAATAATACCACAGTTGAAAGAAGCTAGGGGAAAAGGACATATAGCATATACAATAAACTAAAAATCACCAACAAGACATACACATCAAATGAGACACAAAAAGAAAACCAGGATATAATCAACGAGAACAAAACTCAAGCAAGAGAACGCTAGCAGAGAGATCATCGGAAGAACAAATACGAAAAATAACACGAACTAACAAAAAAGTAATCAAAAACTGGATCAAAGAACATAGCAAAGAAATGTAACACGGAACGGATCACAAATAAAGATGATAACGAAAAAAAGAAAACAAAGATAAAAACAAGAAGAAGTAAGTATAATAAAAGAGAAAAACCGAAGACTAAAAGAAATATAACAAGAATGGGAACCTGGAATATTAGGGGATTAAACGATAAAAAAGACGAGATAATTGAAGAAATGAAAAAGCAAAAACTGGATTACCTAGGAACAACGGAAACTAAAAAGAAGAGTAAAGGAGTACAAGAATTAAGAGAGGGATACATGGTATTTTGGTCAGGAGTGAAAAGTATGGATTGGGTAGCAGGAGGAGTAGGACTGATAGTAAGTAAGCCCAGATAAAATTAATAATATAAAGAAAGAAAAATATATAAGCGAAAGGCTGTTAACATTAGAAATAGATGAGGAGGACAACAAACAAGCACGTTAATAATAGCGTATGGTCCTAACGATCACGCGAAAAAAGTTGAAAAAGATGAGTTCTACCAAATGCTACAATTATAAATAGATAATGGAACTGGAAATACCATAATTATGGGACACATGAACGGAAGAGTAGGCAACAACAACAAAAACATCCAAAGGTATATGGGACCATATGGGGAAACAACAGTAAATAATAGTGGTAAACGTTTGATAGACTTATGTGTAAGTAACGACCTAACACTGCAAACACAATATTCAAACATAAGGACATACACAAATTTACTAGAGCAGTAAAATCAAGAGGCGAAAAATCCATAATAAACTACTTTATAATAAGTAGAGAATATAGAAAAATGATTAAAGATGTAAAAGTACAAAGTCATGCAGAAATCCGAAGCGACCATTATTTAGTATGGATGGAAGTTAAAAAGAAAAAAGAAGAAACAAAACAAACCAAACGGAAAATAATAATAAAGAAAAAAATTTTAAGTTACAGACTAAAAGACGAAGAAACCAAGAACACATACCAAAATAAACTACAAAATAGATTAAAAAGGGAAGAAGCCGAAAAGATAAAAGGAACTGAAAACAAATTGAAAGACTTTAAAGAAAATATAATCCTAGCCGCCAAAAAAAGTTGCGGAACAACCAAAACAACTAATATACACAATAAAAAGAGTAAATGGTGGACTCCAGAAATACAACAGAAAATAAAAGATAAGAAACAAAAATGGAGAAAATATATAAAGTCACAACGGGATGAAGACTACGATTCATATAAAATAAGTAATAGAGAAGTCAAGCACGCAGTGAAAGAAGCAAAAAAACAATCATGAGCAGATTTTGGGGAAAAATGAAAGAACGGTATTCGGAAAACCAGAAACTATTCTATGGTACACTAAAACAGATCAGAAGTAAGAAAACGCCGGGACTAGTTAATATAAGACAAAAAAGGTAACATATTAACAGATGAGAAGGACATCATGGATAGATGGAAATAATACTTCTAGGAGGAACTAACAGAAACAAGCAGTGAAGAACAAGAACGAGAAACACTACAAGTAAGAACCAATGAAAGAAATGACATACAACCGATAACAGAACAAGAGATTACACCAGCTATCAACAAACTAAAAATAGGGAAAGCAGCGGGACAAGATGGTATTACATCAGAAATGCTAAAATACATGGGAGAAGAAGCAAGACCAGTGTTCAAAGACATGCTAAACCATATCATTGGAACAAAAGAAATGCTACAAGAATGGAACATAACTATAATACTACCGCTGTACAAAAAAGGAGATGTAAGAGAATGTACTAATTATAGAGGAATTACCCTATCAAGTATACCAAGGAAAGTATTTACGAGAATAATTGAAAACAGACTGAGAAAAAAAAATAAAAGATACAATATGAGAAGCACAACACGGGTTTAGAAGAGGAAGAAGCACGCAAGACCTAATATTCATATTAAGAAAAGTAGGGGAAAACCTAGTAAGGAAAGGAAAGGATATACATATGGTGTTTATAGACCTGCAGAAGGTTTTCAACAAGATAAAAAGAAATGATGTATGGGAAGGCCTAAGGGAAAGGGGAATAGAAGAAGAAATGATAGAAATAGTCAAGATATTATACAAAAACAATATAAACAAAGTCAGAACACACAACGACGAATCAAAAGAATTCACAACAAAGATAGGTTTGAAACAAGGATGCGTGCTTAGCCCGCTACTACTCTCAACTGTAATAAATAAAGCCATCAGGAAATGCAAAAAAAAATGCAAATATATGAAAATAAGAACATGGAAAATGGAAACAATCCAACTCTAAGAAATGCTATTCGCGGATGATAAGGTGTTAGTGGCAGAATCAGAGGAAATACTACAACATAATTTACCAATATCAAATAGAACTAAAACGAATAAACATGGAAATAAATATAAATAAAACAAAGACGATGATAATAGCCAACGAAGAAAAGAAACATAAGTTAGAAGTAAATGGACAAACACTAGAACAAGTTACAAGCTATAACTATTTAGGAACAATAATGGAAAACAGCGGAAAAATAGAAAAAGAAGTATCAGAGTAAATAGGAAAAGTAGGGAGACTATACAACACCCTTAGAAATACATTTTTTGAAAAAAAAAAAGAGATCCCAAAGGAAACCAAGGCATAGGTATACCAAAAGGTCATAAGACCCTCTCTAACGTATGGAAGTGAATCCTGGGTCCTAACAAACAAAAATAAAAGTCGTATCAAGACCGCTGAGATGAGATTTCTAAGAAAAATCTAAGGAATTACTAGAGAAGATAAAATAAGAAACTCAGTAATAGTGGAAGAGTTGAAGGTAAAACCTATAGAGAAAATAATAGAAGAAAGACAACTGAGCTGAACAAAAATAATCGTGAGAAAGTGCAGCTCAAGAGACGAATAGGTGCCCATACAGGACTCGTTTCCATAGCAAAACTCAAAGAGTTGAAGTAAGATTGCTGCCTATTAACCTGATTTAACAGAACATTAATTTAATATATTTTCACGGTTGAAAAAATTCTATGCTGGAGAAAGATTGTAGTTTACTGCAGAAGTTAAAAAAGCGATTGAAGAATATTTTACATGTCTTGAAGAGTTGGACTTTCGTGATGTTATAATCGGTTTGTAGCATGGTTGGTGAAAGTGCTTTATGCATAAGGAAGAAATATTTCAAATAACACTCGTATTTTAAATGTAATATTTCCGAAAAATGATAAACTAAACGTTTTGAACATGTTTTCAAAGCTTTTTAGGTGGTATGTTGTCTGACCATTGTCGGAAGTTGCTATTATTTACCGACTAAAAATATGCTCTGCTAAAGATGATGCTGTGATAAAGAAGACCCGGTATAGCTGACAGAAGTTTCAATTTAATATTAGTAATCATGTTGGTAATATGTAGTTCAGAAGGTTTCCTGAAGAAGAATTTTCGACCAAAATGCGCATTTCTAACAAAACATCCAGTCTCTGTTATGGTGTGGGGGTGAATGTTTACTGAACAAGTTTATTTTCTAGAATAAAAATGAACCTTGCCATAGAGCAAATGTTGTTCAATCTTGGCTGTAGACCAATAAAGTCGATATAATGGATTGGCCAGCACAATTCCCAAACCTTAACCTCATTTAAAAGTTGCAGCGAAGAACAGCTAACATCAGTTCCAAGAAAAATCCAACAAAAAATTGAATTAACCGAAGCTCCTATCCTCCTGGTTTCATTGCATCTCCAAGCAAATTAATCATCGTGGGTTGACCGTTAAAGCATTAAATTATTCTCTTACTAAGCAGTATATTTGTAATATCACAGGTTTTAACTTGAATTACTATAATAAAATGTATGTAATTTTGATTAAATGTTTTATATGCATACGTGCAAAGAGGGCTCATAGAACCTACTCCATTATAGGAAATTACAGGACATTGGCCTATAATCAGAAGAAGAAGTTTAATTTGAAGTTGTTTTTCATAACAAGCAAAAATTGATTTGGTAGCCCGACTGTAATACTATGTTAAAATATATGTGTGAGCATATAACACTGATTGGCTAAAAAAATAAAACATCAAATTAACATAAGTTTTCCCCAATTCTTCAACTGTAGATACTTTCAGAATTAATACTAATTAATAAATTATTTACTACTGTATCATATTGATAAGGGTAACATTAAAACTACTAATTAACTAAAATAAGAACTTAATTCTATCAATACAATTTTAATTGGAAATGTAACAGTTCAATTCTTACCGTCGTTTCGTCCTCATGAAGAACTTGATCGTATTCGGACATAGCTACACAGAAAATAATCGCTGTAACATCTTCAAAACAATGTATCCACTTCTTTCTTTCCGATCGCTGGCCGCCAACATCAAATAATCTAGAAAAAAGAAATAATTTTAACACCAGCAGTGACTAAATTGATAGAACTAAATATATGTGAAGTGGAGTTTGCCATTCGCACCCTTATTTTATTGTTATACATTTACTGGATCTTATGTGGTTGTTATTGTACCATACCATTCAATCAACTGTGGGAAGTATTCCTCATATGATATGGTAGGTAACAGATTTTCAAACAAAATTCAGTGCTATCAAATGACTCAAACGGTGTGCAATACATTTCTAGCCTGGTTAAGACACGCATAGAGGAAACGTAATAGTCATCCAAGCAAAATGTAGAAATAATAGCATATATAACAGTATATAAATTTGATCTATGGCTAGACCATTATCACCACAGCTCAGATCAATATAGAATAAATAAATAAAAAAATAAATAAAGAATGGGTTTTGGAAATTAATCTCAACAAGACCGAATAAATTGGTTGTTGGAAGGGTTACTGTGAACTTGTAAAGTAATAGGAAAACATTAAAAACAACTTTAACTTGCAAGTATGAGGGAACTCTCGTGAGAGAAACAGGAGACAGCAGAGAAGATGTAAAACATCAAACAAGCTTAAAAAGATCAGTAAATAATGAATTTGTTCACTACCCCATATGTTTTGAGAATATGGAACATTTTAATAAATCACGTGTATTGTTTTATTGGGCGAGATCTCGGACGCGGTTTTATAAGTATCTCTATGTACTGAAGCGCTTAGCTTATTGTTAATATCCGCGTTTAATAAATTTAACTTTTACTGTTCAAATAAATAGGAAAAAGTGTTAGGTGGATATTGACATCATTGACACCAAACACAAAAGATGATAATGTTATAGTTATGTGGAAGCAATAACCAACGTCTTCTGGGCAAAGAAAATTATAGAATGGATAACACAGTGCTAGTTTTATAAGTTGGTCTTCCATGCAACTTTACTTCTATTCGTTTAAGTATTGTCTAGGATTTCCCCACAGCTTATTGAATGAAAGTAAGCGATCTTTTTCGTTATTTTTAGGGGTTTTAGAATGTCAAACAAAATCCAAAAGATCAAGAAGTATCTCTTATTTAAACATTGTCAAAAAAAGTACCTATGTATACGGTGAAGACATAATTCTGAAGTACTGATGTCACATTTAAATCCACAGACCATATCAAATTTATTAGCAACTGTACATAATAATATAATAATAATATGATTCTTTCTTTCGTATTACTTTATTAATTTCTACGCCAATAAAACAATTGATTGTCCTGTAAAGTTTTCAGGCTTCTGCTGTTTGTGTCTAATGAAGTAATTTCATCTTAGATCGCGTCATCGCAGGACTGATTGATGCTGACGTTTCGCTAACTGTTGCATGTAACGAACGCTTTCATAATGCTACCTGCAACGGATAGCGAACCACCAGCATCAATCAATCCTACGACGACGCGGTCTAAGTCCGAAGAGATTACTTCAATTGATTGTCATTTTAAAATAGTAGTGTGATGATCGCCTTTTGAAATATCCATGTCCGTTTGGTAGACAAAAATGTACTCGACAATATATAAAATTTATTTATTAATAAACAGAAATAGAGACCTATTTGTACAATAGAAGATATTTATGTTTATTACTTAACATTTTAATTAAAAATATAAAACTTACTTGAAATTAAGGTTTTTGAAGGAGAAATGAACTTCTACTATTCCCGTGGTTTTAACTCTGGTACGAAGAATGTCTTGCTCTGTTGGTTGATAATCCTTGGCACCTAGTCGATCTAGATCGTCTAGGAAGCTGTAGAAATACAAAACTTGATATAGTACATACTAATATTCTTGAGAGTTACGTGTATGGAACTTTAATATTTAAATAAGTTTAAGAAAACTAGCACTCCATTGCAGTTCTTAAGAACATCTGACTCTAACTATTAATTAGTATGAGAAAGTAAAGTAACTACTGAAAAGGGTTATAAATATAGATACTTCCTCTCCATTTACTTTTATTTTATGTTTAGAAATAAAAGTATCTTGTACTCACTATTTAGCAGAATCGTTCAGTTGGTACTCGTTGGAACGGCCGAAGCACTCTTGCACACCAGAGTCTGCCCACAACCGTTTCATGGCGGCCAGCAGCTCTTCTGAAAATGGTTCAGTATCTTCCATACGTTGGATAACGTCGAACACCATTTTGCCATCGATCTGAAACAAAATATATTGTTAATTTTTCATTAGATCTTTAATAATGTTTTAATATTTTAAAAAAGAACTACACAACTCTGGAATATTTGTCGTAACCCGGAGTTTATAACATATTGAAAAATAAATGGATAATAAACTTTAACAGAAACGATTTTCGAAAGTTGTCAGAACATATTAGTTTTGAAAATTGCACCTTTAGTTATTACAGGAAGAGGTAGTATCTGTAGTATATACATATAATAAGACACAGATTATTGTAAAAAGAATTCCGTTGGAACTATGATAGCTGTTAGTTTTTTTTAAAGAAGTACACTTTAACATGGATATCAATACCGGTTTCGTCGGTTCAGTTTTCATTAATCTTTGATAATGCTACCTGAAACGGTTAGCGAAACGTTAGCAGCAATTAATTCATCGACGACGCGGTAGCCCGAAGAGATGACTTCATTAATCAGTATTATTGAATATGATTATTTATTAGGATAATATGTGTAAATAAATTACAAATGAACCCCGTTTCGTAGTACCGAAACTTTTAATTTGCTTTTTTGCATACATAAGTTTGTACTCAACATAAATACACACATTTGAAAATGAACTACAAAAAAATGTTTACGACAGCGATAGTGAAGTATCAACCGTAATCACGCAGCAAGTACTCTACATAGATATTTAAGACTAATTTAATGAAAATTATACCAGGTTTAGGTTGATGAGCAATAGTCTGTCGTCCTAACGTTCCCTTGAGGAATTGGTGGCACTCAAATGCCCCTGTACCAAAACTGTAGTACTTAGTAGTTACCCTAAAACCATCGCACTCGGATCGCCATGTGAATTACCACACTAATCTTTGATCTTGTGGTCAGTGTATACAGATAAAACTTTTTGTCACTATCACATCGATTAAGAAAATCGTTTTTATTAAATTCAACATGTGGTATTGTCGTCAAGATGGCTTTTCGTTGCTTAAATTTAGTTTACGTCGTTGCGTCGTTTTGGTTCTTGCTTTATTATGCAACGTATCGAAAACTTATTGGATTATTTATTTAAAATTGCATTGAACAAAATGTGATTCAATACGGTAAAAGAGTTTAAATTGTTCCGCAGGATACAACAAAGAAAAATTAATAATAAACACGTTAACAAAAAGTTTCCACTGTAGAAGTGAACGTTATATTTGTTTCGGGATTAAAGCCCTAGGGGTTAATTTATATGTACGATAGGAATAATAATTTATTATATCAGCCACTGGTATGACTACAGTTGAACAATTGTTGTGAATTATTATTATTACATCCGCTGATTCAGTAAGGCTTATATCAAGATACATTCGCACAGATAAACGTGATTAGGTAGCGTATTCAGGGTATTATAAAAGCGCGTTCGTCAACAGAGTTCACGTCCCACTGCCGGACAGCGACACTCTTCTCTGGTACTAGTCAAGGGCGTATCCAAGGGGGGCCGCTGCTCCCCCCTTCCGAGGAGGAAAAAATAAAACAAAAAATATAAACCAAAATTGCTGAAAAATTGATTAATAGGTTGCTTGTTGGTATGCCAACATTTTGAAAGAATCTAATTATGAAATAGAGACCCTTGCGCCATCTGTTAAAAGTCATAAGAACTACAACCTGTAGGTATATTATACACGTACCTGTACAGGGTGGGCAAATTTCGATGTTTGTATAGGGTAACTCGGTAATTATAGGAGATACAAAAAAATGGAAGGCACGTTCTCGATCTCTTTTTTTGAGACAAATTCACTGGCGGAAACAAAAATTTGCTATCGTCTTTTGTTTTC